>ML404573.1:0-64983 GCA_005239525.1 Nicotiana knightiana | reverse complement strand
CCCCCCCCCCCCCGGAGTGGTGACTATATCCCAGTTAGCAATTTGAATTTTTCTTTCTTCCGGTGTTGAACCCCAAAGGAAATTTCATTGAATACGGTCAATGTGATTTCTAGCAGAGGTTGGAATAAGGGTTTTTTGCATGGAGTAGTTAGGGATGGTGGCCAGTACTGAGTACTAGTGTAGTTCTTCCTGCCAAGTTTAGAAGCTTTGCTTTTCAACCCGATAGTTTATTGTTCATTTTATCGATGATGAATTGGCAATCCTTGCCTTTAGGAAAGTGGTTTGAAAGGTTAAAACCAAGGTATTTGCCAAATTTAGTGGAGGAGCAAATGTTTAGTGCATTTGTTAAACTTGCTTATGTGTTCATGGGAAAAATTTTAAAGTACAAGACTTTGGATTTGGAGAAGTTTATTTGTTTCCCCAACTGGAGGTGTAAGGAATTGAATATATTGATAATTGTGTTGGAGTTTTGTAGATCAGCACGTGATAATAAGATAAGGTCGTCAGCAAATAGTATGTGTGAAACTGGTAGTCCGAATCTGCTAATCTTAACTGGTGTCCGGTCCCCGTTGATGGTGGCTTGGTCAATAACGTAGGTTAAAAATTACATAAAAATTATGAAGACATAGGGGGAGAGGGGATCTCCTTGGTGTATGCCTCTCGATGGTTCGAAAATTGTGGGCTTGCCACTTATCATGATGGAAATGGAGGCAGAAGAGATACAATTCACGATTAGGTTAATAAGGATGGTGGGAAGCCTAAGTTATGGAGAGATTTGCATATGAAGGATCATTCAATCCTAGCAAAAGCTTTTTCTAGATCTATTTTGAGCATCATGGTGCTCGTGCGACCGGACATGTGTTGGAAGGAGTAGATTGCTTCTTGAACTATGATGGCGTTATCAATAGCTCTCCTTCGCAGGAGCAAGCTGCATTGGTTGGGACTGATTAGATGTTTGAGGAAGGGACGGATCTTATTAACAATAATCTTCGTTATGGTTTTGTTAATAGTGTTGCATATACTGATTGGTCTATATTGCGAGATATGCTCTAGGTTCTTTAATTTTGGAATAAGTATGATAAAGGTTTTATTTATCTCTACTGGGATGACTCAGGAGACAAAGAATCTTTACAAATTTGAATTACAACTGAACTAGTGTCAGGCCAGTGTTTTTGAAAAAAATGAGATGTAGACCATCCGGCCTAGGGGATTTAAGGGGCTTAAAAGAATTAACGGTCCGATGGATTTCCACTTCTGAAAGGGGCCTTGATAAGTGAAGACTCTCTTCTTCAGAGAGGGCATGATAATAACGTTCATGGTGTAAATTTTGGCTAGAACTAAGATCAGTTGAGTAAATTACATGGTAGTGTTTTAAGATTATGTAGTTGATCCATTTGTGGTCATAAGTCCAGTTACTTACAGAATCATTTAACCCAAGAATCATGTTATGTCTGTGCAATTGGATAGTAAAAATGTGGAAGAACTTAGTGTTGGCGTCTCCCTCATTTATCCATTGCACACGTGATTTTAGTTTCCAAAAATCTACTTCATTTTTTAGGACTAAATTGTACTGAAAACGAAGGTCATTCTATAGATTTTGGTGGAAGCAAGATTTACAAGGCGTTGTCCATATTTTGTAGGACCGCTAGCCTTGCTAGGAGGAACTTTTTTGGGGGGGAAATATGCCAAAAATTGACTTATTCCATTCTTGGACGTGTTGTAAATTTTTTAGAGCATTGTGGTATATACAGGAGTGACGCTGGTGATGGGTTACTATAATTTTAAAATGGGGGTGACCATACCACATATTTTCAAGGCGAAATAATTTGTTAGGCCTGGAATGTTTTGAAATGGAGAGCAATAGGGGTAGTGGTCTGAATGTATTCGATGGAGGTGGGTGATGGTAGAGTCTTGGTGTAAGCTAAGTCATAAGGGATTTGCTAGAATCGGTCTAATCTTTCCAAAATTAGGTTACTACTAGTATTCCTTAGGTTAGAACAAGTGAAACTGGACACCGTAAAGCCAAGGTCCACCATATTAATATTTTGGAGGCAGGTAATTAGTGCAATATAATATTTTTTATTAATAGAGTTACCACCAAATTTATCAACAGATGATGTTATTTCATTAAAATCACACATAAGATCCATGGTTGTTTATGGTAAGCTGATAGTTGTTCAAAGTTTTCCCACAGGATATTTCAATCGTTAAACCTAGTGCCAGCATAAACTATTAAAAGAATCCAGCGCTGGCCTGGTGGACTTACCTGAACATTTTGCGTGGATCTCCTGGTTGGTAACAGGAATGGGGTCCACCTGTGCAATTTCATGTTCCCTCCACATCATGATCATTCCACCTGAGTAGCTAATAGAATCAACATGGAGCATGTTAGTAAACCCTAACTCTAGCATTATGGCTTTGTGGGTTGGTTACTGCATCTTTGTCTCCGTAAGGCAAACCATTGTTGGGTCCTTTATGGCTTGTTTAACTCTCTTGAGTTTATTCAACACTCCTTGTAAATTTTCAGTAGTTCCAGTTGTACTCCATGTCTGCTCCACTTCAGGTTGGAATTGGGGGTGGTCAACAAGGAATTTAAAAAATTAATAAGCTAGATTTTTTCCTATGCAATTGTGTTATCATCACTTTAAGAGGGGAATGATCAAAGAATGAAGGCTCTACGATCTGAATATGTAGATTAGGCAGTGCCATCATCCAGTTTGTGTTGACTAGCCCCCTGTTTATCCTGTTGTAAGTATGGTTATTAGTCTATGTATAGTCTCTACTAACAATTGGTAATTCATTCATGCCAGTGTCACTAATGAATTCCCTAAAGTCCTTTGTTTCCATATCTTGTATTACAGTACCATGTTGTATGTCTTGACTATTGAGTACTGAGTTGAAGTCTCTCATTGCTATCCATGACCCCTGTTGTATATTGTTGATTTGCCTCAGTTTTTGCCACAGACTCAACATATATTTAATAGTGTGCAAGTCATATACAGCAGTAAAGCCAAATGATATCAGCCTTGAGTGAGTTCTAACTTGTCCGTGTACACTGACAATCCATGTCAATTAGACCAAAATAAAAAATTCTTGGATCCCAAAGAATCCATATTCTACTCTTATTATTGTTGCTAAAGTTTGATACCCAATGCCATCCTGGAGCAATTTTGCTAATAATACTATTAGCTTTTGACTCCTTTATTTTATGTCCTACTAGTGCAATCACTGTCTTTTTATTCTGCTTTATGAACTCCTTTGCCTCTTTTTTCTTATATGCTTTATTTAAACCTCTATGATTCCATGTAATTACACTCATATTGTTATGAATTGTGTATGAGGACTCATGCCCCCTATAGAACCCTATATTCGCAGTGCTTGGTCATGGATCGTTGGTTGCATGTTCTGCCCTCCTTGATAAGAACTAGAAGCCATTGTTTTCACCAAGAACCTTACCCTCAGTTTGATTTGTTTTTCACCATCTTGCTGCCGACTTACCACTAACTTTTGTCCACCTTTCTTCTGCAGGTTGCTCAGTAGATACACTAAGTTGCATTATATTGTCCTCTAGAGGCTTTGGTGGTTCCACCCTCTTTTCTTGCTCCTTCGCCTAATCATTCTCCTTAGACCACTCTTCTAAGTCTTTTGCTATACTTCCTTGACCTTATTCTATTTCCCTTTGTATGCCTGCCTTTCTGGTTGTTGCACTATGTTCTCATTGCAATTGTGTCCTATATGTAGACATGTGGTGCAGTATGTGGGTTCCCAATAATAGGTTACTCTTGTTCAATTGTTTTCCCCATTGGGTCCTGCAGCTTCACCCTTCTAGGTAGAGGCTTGGTAATGTCCATCTCAATCAGCATTCTAGCATAATATATTCTAAATGTACTGGTTGTACAATCATCAGCATATAATGAATTACCCAGATCACGATCAATTTTTCTTAGTGTCTTCATGCTCCAGCAATTCAGGGGAAGATCTGGAAACTTCGCCCATAGCGGAATGGTCCTAAGAACTTCTTCATGCAAATTAAGCTCTAGTTTCAAGGCCTTCATTACAATAGGACAATTATTGATGGTATAAGGTCCAGTGTACAAGACTTGGTTTCTTTTCTCCAGATTCTCAAATTGAATTACAAAGTAGTCTTCAATATGATAGTAGATCTGGGGTTTCATGGAGTACTTACCTACTGAAGCAAGGAATCGTTCCATTGCTCCTATGGATGGTGAATTCTCAATGACATAAAGAACAATAGTTGTACTCCATTTTTCATTTTCCTGCTCAACATCCTCTAGGTCTAGTTGCACAATTTTCTTCCTATCATGTATCATTGGTGCGAGATATTGTAGATTCATTCCTCTCGATGCCACTTGCCTTCACCATTTGGTCAGTGTCTTTGGGATTTTCAGCCTTACCAGATTTGCATGGAACTGTTACATTAGTATTTGGTGTTTTTGAGTTCATCTCTGCCATTCCGCTCCCAGATCTATGACCTCCACCACTAGTTTCAAGTGTTGTCATCAATGCTCTTTGGTTACCGTGGTTGATTGCTTGACCTGAGGCTATACTACTCTGCTCACTCGTCGTGTTCCTCGGAGTGATGTTCTCAGTTGGCTCCTCAATTCTCACACCTTTGGGTGAGACAAAAAGTTCCATTACTTCATTCCTTGTATCCAGAGGCGGACCCAAGATTCGAGCATGACAGAGACACTATTGTATATGCTAATCACCAGCGATAAAATTCAGCGTGCAACTCTTTGAAACTTAATGATTATGATGACTTATCATCCAAGTATTAACAAAAAGAAGTTCTAAAAAAAAGGCACTAAAAGGGGGAGAGAGAGAGAGTTCTTCTCAAAAGGGCGTTCAAACTTAAAATTATCAAAGACTTACTAAAGAAATTAAGATTAAGAGTATGTTAATACTAAAATAATTGAAGAAGAGTCTCAAACTATTAGTTTTCATAGCCAATTCAGAGTGATTGTTAAAGAAGATTGTGGCAGAAGATTTGTATTTTTCTATTTGTGGAGCGATAAGTTACAATTTGATGCTTTCAATTTTAAGGAAGGAATTTTCAAAAAAAGAATAAAATTAATTATGTTGACTATTTTGTATTAGTACTAAACTATAATTGAATTTTAAAAAAATAAGAAGATAAAAGTAAAAAATAAAGTAATTTGCTATTAAATAAAGAAAGAATTACAAGAAAATACACGTGACCTCACACCATAACAAAAAATGACCCATGTTTTTAAGTTTTACCCGACCTAGACCATATTGTACATATTTTGAAAGCACTAGCAAATTGAAAATTTGTGTTCTTACAACCATTTCTTTCACTCTCTCTTCTTCTCGCATCTTCTACATATGCTTCAAGGGGTCGTCCTCCATTACTGCTTCTCCCCCTATGTCACTTGATTGCAATGTAAGAAAATTGAATAGTAGAAGTTCCACCATTGAAGGCCATTCAAAGCTTTGCTTTCGAAACTAGGATTTTTTGAGTTTGTTGTTGTTTGGATTAGGTATTGTTCCAATTGATTGAAAATATCAAAAGGAGTTCACAATTTAAATTTGAAGTGATTTGGAGTAGATTTGAGTTGAATTTCAGAAAAGACACAAGGAAGAAGACGAAGTTAGTTTTATGTATAATTATGTATAATCTTGTATAATAGTGTATATGAGTGTATAAACACATCTTATACACTATTATACATTTTTATACATCTTTATACAAGCGTCTATAGACGAACTCCTTCCCCGATTTTCAGATACAATTCTTGTTCAAAACCAGCCCAAATCTCCATTAAATGACTTCAAATTTTATATATAACCTTCTTATACTATTTCTAACAAGTCTAAATAACACCTACTCCAAATTTTTCATAAAATCAAATCTAAAATTTAAATCCTCATATTTATACTTGTTAAAAACCTAATTTTCACCACCCAAACAGATTTGGTTTATTGAACTAATATTTGAGTTACAGTTACTGATTCAAAAATTAACTTAAAAGCTTGAGAACTCTTTTTTAAAAATTGAATAATAATTTTTGAGAACCTATTGGAGTTGAATGCTGAGTATTACCCTATTATTTTGGACTAGTTGGTTGTAAATTAAAATATGGCCTATAAAATTAAAAAGTAGGGAGCCTAATTGTTCTTATGTGAAATTTCCCCTTAAATAAAAAATACATTGTATTCAAAGAACTAAAATAAAAAAGAGGAGAAAAGACTGAGGAAAACTTCGGGTAGTTTCGAACCCGCGTCACCACAGCATAGGAGAGAATTTAAGTGCTCAAAGCAACCACTTCTTCCATTGGTCACTTTGTGATTGGGGACACCATTAAAATATTTAAGGGGTCCCGTATATAAGTACATATATATATATATATACGTTACCCCTCAAACACCAACGTAGGTCTGCCCCTGCTTGCATCAGTGGATCTCGGATCAATGGACGGAATTCTTGCAGAATTCCGTTTAGGTCTTCCTCTTCCTCCCATGGTGTCCAGCTACGTACGTTAGCAAAGCCACACTAACGTGCGTCGAGAGAAAAAAAGAGAAGAAGTTTGCAAATTAACCCTTGAAACATCAGTTATTATGTTATTTACCGTAGTTTCAATTTTTATGAATTTTAATTTAATGTAATTTCAATTTTAATTTTCACTTTTCATTTTAGCAACAACTAATATTTTATATTCGCACCTTTCAATTTTAGCAACATCTAATATTTTATATTTACACCATTCATTTTTTGAGATGATTATATAATTTTGTACTATTATGGCTTATAATAAAATTAACTTACAATTTTACATAAAAATAATAAATGCACGAAAATTAAATTATCAAAAGTATACGCCAAAGTTAAGATGTAAAATAATGTTATAAAGATATTACATGAACATAATTAGGTACATATAAAGAGATAAATTAAAAGAGTTCAATAATAAAAATAATAATACGGTAGGAAATAGTGATGGAGGAGATGAATAATATCACTCCAAATTGTATCTCCAACACCAACTGCACTATAATGCGGGTGGTTTTTTGGAATAATTGGTCTCCAACGCTGCTGCATTTTTTGGCTGCAAAATGGGGGATGAATAGTGTCACTCCAAATCTAGAATGACACTATTCATCTCAGGTCATCTCCAGCCAACTACATTTGCTATAATGCAGGTAGTTTTTGGAGTAATTGGTCTCTAACGGTGCTGCATTTTTTGCTGCAAAATGAGGGATGAAGTCATTTCAAATTTGGAGTAACACTATTCATTTCCTCCATTACTATTTCCTTATTACTTTATTATTATTATTTTTATTATTTAACTCTTTTAATTTATCTCTTTTTATATATCTAATTATGTTTATGTAATATCTATAATATTAATTTTACATCTTTTTTTTGTCATATAATTTTGATAAATTAATTTTCGTGCATTTATTATTTTTATGTAAAATTGTAAGTTAATTTTATTATAAGTTATAATTGTAAAAAAAATATATAGTCATCTTAAAAATGAATGGTGCAAATATAAAATATTTGGATCATTTATGAGAGTATACTAGAGGTGGAAGTTGAATATTTATGTAATATTTAATCTGAATTTTATCATAATATAATATGTACCTAATTATCTTTTATCTCAATAATTTTACTTTTATTTAAATTATCCGTAAATATATATAATTTATAATATTTGCCTACAAATTATATTATTTAAAAATTTATAGCATAAATTAATTTTATATTAAATGGTTATATAAGAAAGGAATATAATTTATATGTGATGAATATATAAAAAAGAAAAAAAAATCTTTAATTAAAATAAGAAAATAATATTTAAATAAAAGATAGACGAAATATATAAATGGCCCATATAAATTATTCACAAAGTTCAGACAAATATCTCAACTATCCCTTTATCATTAGACACTTCAAGTGTTTATTAAGTAAATCAAGTAAATTCATATTGCTGATGTGGCATATTTCATGTTCGCTAACAAAATTTTGAGCTCGTGAATAGAATTTTTTCAGCCTAATTTTTTTTTTCTTTGAAAAAAACAGGAAACAACAGCTTAGCCTCTCTTCTTGGTGACTAAACCATCTCACCTGCAATTCACCATGAAACCACCATAGAGGCCATGAAAATGAGCCACTAAAGCTCCAACTAAGACACGGCAAATCACCAGAAACTGTCGTCGTTCACCATAACACTCCAGTGTCTGAAACCTTCAAAGCTCAGCCTAGTTTCATCGACCCAATACCAGTCCCAAGCCCAAATGAAAGAAGTACAAAAAATGCAGCAACAACAACTACGAAAACACCTTCCTTCCAATAGAAACACATAAACAACAACCTATTATTTGAATCGACAGAAAATTTTAAGGATAATTTTACCAAAAACAACAAATTAGAGAACCAAAAGTGATATAAGCCCGAATAGTCAAGAAAATAGTGGAGAGAGTAGGCTGAAGATTCCAGTAGAATCCTTTCTTTCAGCTTTGGTTGGAGATCAATTTTCCGACGAGAGGTCACATGAGAAGAGTTTTTTCCAGCAAAGCGCTTCAATGATCCCTTAGTGGGTTCTCTATTTGTCTATTCTCTATTGTTTCTTATTTGTATTTTGTGTTTATTTTTTTGGAAAGAGGATGAATGATTTGAAAAAAGTGAATGGGGGAGCAGACAGAAGGAAGAAGATGAAGGGGGGCAATGCTTTGGTGACAAGTAAGGAATGGGTTTTTTTTTTTTCTTGAACATTTTCTTTTTCTTTTGTTATTTTTATGTACCAAATTTTTATGACAAATTACACATGTCATTTATTAAATAGCTCGTTTGACACGTCATTGGAAGTGTAACTCACACATACGATGTGATACGTTCGGATATTTACTTCATCTACTTAATAAACACTTAAAATATATAAATGATAAAATGCCACTTGAGGTGGTTGTTTGATTGTTGTGGACAACTTAAAGACTCCTTTATGTTTTCGCCTAAAAGATAATAATATAATATTAAAGAAAAAAATATATACAATAAAATATACTTTTTGAAGTGAAAATAGAGTAATAGTTAGACTAAATTTTACTTCATTTTAAAGGAGAAAATAAAGGTAAGGATTCGAGATGGTCTATGTAAGCTTTCTTTATACCTTATCCTCTGGAAAAGGGGTAATTCTAGTAAATAGACTTGAGCTTCTATCAATCAATTCTTATTAGCATTATTCCTTTTATTTTCATACAAGTAGAGGAAATTTTTTTGCTCAATGATGGTTCTTATACTAGTTATTCTTCCTTCTACTACTTCACAAACCACAAGTCATCACTGATTAAAAGAACATACAGTTTCATGAGTATCACTCTTTGTTAAAGGTAATTGCAGCATCCACCATACTAACATTCTCAAATAAAACCAAATCACAGCACCATCTCAACCGGGCATAGACTCTTAGGGGTTGTTTGGTTCGGAAACAAATAATTATAAAATTAATAATTTCCAAATTAGCTGTTCTTGATTGTTATCTCACTCTTCCATAAGGATAAAAATAATATTATAATTTCAAAATATTTTGAGATAATTAATTTTGACATAACTTATTTCCCAACCAAATTAGATTCACCAAGAATTCATGTCATACAAGAACATGATCTTTCAATTGGAGGATTATCAGGAAAGGGAGCAGAGATTGGAAGCCAATGGCATGGGTGGAATCGGAAAGATACCAAGTCCTATATGTCCTATATATATAGTTCGGAAAGATACTATATATATATATATCTTTATGAATATTTGTAAAAGTAATACCTATATATCTAGCGTACCAAGTTCTTTCATATATAATAGTATTTTTTCTTAGTATAATTTAAACAATAGAGTAAATATTGAATTTTTTTTATTTATATAATTTTCTTTAAATCTAAAAGTAAGTTTTATATATATATATATATATATATTTCTTCTGCCACTCTTACACCAGAAGCTCCCCAATCCCTCCTCCCTTTCCACTTCCTACATAATTTCCCTTAGTTTTTTCTCCTTCAAGCTACTCAGGGGCTCAGGAATTTGAAATAAGATGTTCAAAAACCAAGTGTAAATAATAAAATAAAATCAAGTAAATTTGAGAAAAATTGATATGAATTGTAAAAGGAGCCATGAGAAATCAAAGTTCATCACCAGAAGCTTTAGGCTATGGTACAGCCCGCATATAGTCGATCACTCAATCGCTTAAACCAAAAATAATCAATGAAAATATAATATACGAATAATTATTATATAGTATGTGTATAACCCTTTATAAAAAATATATTACTTGTTCATATCGGCTAGGAAATTGAACAGTGAATCTGACGGAAGAGATAACGAAACCAAATCCAAACGCCAGACCCTTTGAGTATACATGACAAGTGGAGTAAAAATTGTAAGGGGCACCCTATTTGGTCGCCCCCATTTAACTTATACCCACTTTTTTTAAAACTTTTAACTTGTACCCACTTTTTAAATAACTTCGGCTCCCCCTTCCCTCGCTGAGCTGAAGTTCGCCAGTTATAAAGACAAAACTTCAGCATGCGGGGCTGAAGTTCTCCAATTACAAAGGCAAAACTCCCAGTTACAAACTTCAGCTCTAGAGTTGAAGTTCCCAAGTTATAAAGACAACAACTTCACCATACGGGGCTGAAGTTCCCAAGTTACAAAGACAAAACTTCAGCAACAACTTCAGCATACGGGGCTGAAGTTCCCAAGTTACTAGAGCTGAAGTTTTGTCTTTATAAACTGGGGAACTTCAGTCCCTTATGCTGAAGTTGTTGTCTTTATAACTTGGGAACTTCAGCCCCGTATGCTGAAGCTCCCCATTTACAAAGACAAAAACTTCAACATCGTATGCTGAAGTTGTTGTCTTTATAACTTGGGAACTTCAGCCCCGTATGCTGAAGCTCCCCATTTACAAAGACAAAAACTTCAACATCGTATGCTGAAGTTGTTGTCTTTATAACTTGGGAACTTCAGCCCCGTATACTGAAGTTCCCCATTTACAAAAGACAAAACTTCAGCTCTAGAGTTGAAGTTCCCCAGTGTAACTGGGGAACTTCAGCTTGTATGGAAGTTTTTGTCTTTATAACTGGGGAACTTCAGCTCGCAAGCTACTTCAGGCCCGTCTACTAGAATGCTGAAGTTTTGCGTGATTGCCTTTGCTACTTCAGCCCAGCATGCTGAAGTTATGCGCAAAAGCGGGTACGGATGTAATTTTTTTTACAAAGCGGGTATAAGTTAAAACGTGGCACAAAAAGTGGGCACGGATGCAAAAGCCCAACAAGTGGATCATGTCAACCCAGATGGGGGATTTGCAGTCATACCTTATATTTGTGCCATCTTTTAACATGTACCCTATTTTTAAAAATTAATGATTTGATAGCCAATTGACAAAAAATCTGTGATAATATGACACTTACACCCCTGATAAATCACGTGATTTGTAACCCCATTCATGAAAAAAGATCTCCTCCTATCCTCTCAGCAGCTTTATCAAAAAATCAGAAACTTCATGCTAGTGTAGCTTGAAGTTCTTTCATGTTGGTTGTTTTACATTGAAGCTAAAACTTCATGCTAATGCATGCTGAAGTTATTTATCATGCAGTCTACAGTTTTGTCATGAGTGTTGAAGTTATTTAGTTCATTTGCTAAAACTTCAGATTAAACATGCCTAGGTTATTTAGTTCATTTGCGAAAACTTCAATCTAAACATGCTTAAGTTTTTGTCTTGCAGTATGTAATTTTCTAATGAGTTTTTGCTAATACATGCTTCAGTTATTTAGTTCATTTACTAAAACTTCAGACTAAACATGCTTAAGTTATTTAGTTCATTTGCTAAAACTTCAGATTAAACATGCTTAAGTTATTTAGTTCATTATGCTTAAGTTATTTAGTTCATTTGCTAAAACTTCATACTAAACATGCTTACACTATTTAGTTCATTTGCTAAAATTTCAGACTAAACATGCTTAAGTTATTTAGTTTATTTGCTAAAACTTCAAATTAAACATACTTAAGTTATTTAGTTCATTTGTTAAATTCATGCCAAAACATGTTAAAGTTTTATCCTGCAGTCTACAGTTTTGTCAATAGTCTTGAAGGGCAAAATCGTCTTTTTAAAACATTTTTAACAAAAAAATGAGTATGCATAAGTTAAAAGGGAACGACCAAATAGGGCGCCCCATGCAATTTTTACAATCCAGATTCAGCTATACGAGCCCGATAAGGGAGTGGATTGAACCAGCCCGGTAGAAGACTAATAAGGGGATCAGTGCTGGGTTGGGCTTATTAATCGGTCCAGAGTGTGTTCTCGATATGCAGTCTAAATTATCTGTTGTACCATCAACGTGGAATAGAATACCTACATTTTCAGTATGCCCAAGATAAATCCAGGTTAATTGTGCTTCTTGGTTAGATTAGACAGCTTGATATCTCCCTTTGGAAGACACCCCTTTTGGGTTAATGTGGTCTATTGCCATCACCCAGCCCATCAGAGAAGTCATTGATATGCTTCGACACCCTAAACGTCCTTAAAAGATTCAACACTTTGGTGTATTCAGAGCTGCATAATCTGATACCACAACCCGATTAGGTTTTAAACACTGCTGAGAAAACACAACTGTTGAGCCACCACGGCAATTGCCCATTAGAAGCAACTATCTCGACTACAGGAGATAAAAAAAGGTCCACAACAATTAACAAGAAACAGGGGGGAAAATGAGAATTTTTACAGCAACTCTTATTGTTCGCTCATAGAGCTTGGTTCTGATCAGATGCCAGAAGAAAAAAGATAAGACCACTGGAGATTACCACATTGAGGGAAATTGGTGTTATTCCATCTTTAAAGATTTTCTGATGACAGAAAAATCTAATAAGAGCTTAGACCATCTTGGCTCTGCATTTCTCAGCTCCACTATGACATGGGAAGGAAACATTCAAAGAGAACATGACTTACCTTCATGACAAACGAAAAGGAAGTTAAACTGTAGTGAGAGGTTCTTGATTAAGTAATCAATTTTAGTCATTCAAAGACAATCAAGAAAAAGAAGAGGAGTTATCGACATGCTTCATAACCCAATTGTATGGATAAATGTCAGCATATCAAAGTGTTCCTACTCTATTGATGTGCCTGATTGAACTATATTAAGATAAATATAGGTTAGGAAGTTAAGATAGGGTTGATAATGTAATGAACAAATCTGACTCGAGGGAAGGGCCGATTCAACAAATTCATAAGTAAACAATGGGTGTTTCATGAAATCGTTAGCCTGGTGAAATGCAGAACTACATCATCGGAGTGCACAAATCAACTCCTTACTCTTAACTACAACTGCACAACATTTAAAGGTTCAGCCAGATGAGAGCAACATTTGATTCAGATGAAGTCAAGGAAGCATCCATTAAAAAGAGAAGATTAGATCAATCACTAAAATTAGCATGAGAGTTAAGAAGAGTAAAACTGCCATGAGTGAAGCATCAGTATGCATTTAAGCTTCAACCCATAAGAGTAGGTCAGAAAGTAGGTTTTTATCTTATCAGAACTGAATCAAACAAGATTAAGTTCAAGAATATCAGGTACTGATGAGGCAATTATACGGGGCATCCGTCTAAGAGCCCGATTGGATTAGCTAATTGTAAATAGCTGATAAACTTGAAGTTAAGTGATGTATTGATTTTTAAAACAAGCATTCACGTGTTTGGAGAGAAGCGTTGAAGTTTGATAAAAAAGTATTGTTAAACTATTTTTTTATTAAAATGACTAAAATACCCTTGAATATTTTTCAAAAGATTATAAATTAAAAAATTCATTGTAAAGAAAAGAATTAACAACGAATATGGGTCATAAAATTTATTTTGGGAGAATTATTTTGTGAATTGGGAAATATTATAAAGGACAAGCTAGTAAAAGAGTTGGTCAAACAAAAAGTGCTTATAAGCTAAAAAATTATGAGTTGAAGCTGATCAACTTATGACTGAGTTTAGCTTATAATCACTTGGCTTATAAGTATTTGGGCGTTTACCAAATACGTAGATAAAGCCAAAAAATGCTTATAAGCCAGTTTGACAGCTTATACCCCGTAAACTCCAGCAGTTAGGTCCTCCCATAGCAACTGCAATTGGATAGCATATCACTACCGATAAAATATATAAACTCAATATTCTGGTAATTAAAGTGTTTAGTGAGAAATCTTCTGATTACCAAAGTTTGTCAAACAGTCTAAGGTTATACCAGGACTCCGAAAATGAAAACCATATAGATCGGCCAAAATGCTACAACAAATATACTACTATGAAAAACTTGATAATGAGACAATCCAAGAGATAATACTTTATCAATGAATACAGAAGTTGAAACCCCTAAAATATTCACCAAATTCTCAAATAAAACCAGATCACATACAGCTCTACTGTCTCATTTCACCAAATATTCTCAGCCATAAGTTAACTATCAGAATTTACTTCCAAACAATCTCACTCATTATTTAAGTTGGAAATGTAGAACTCTTATAAACCAACCACCAATAATTTCAATTAAAATCTCCATAACAGCAGACAAATAATATTTCAACAAGATTGAGAGCTCAGATGTCATACCACAAAACCAATAATGCAAAGTGATTTAGCAACTGGAGAAAAAGGAAAGAGAGAACTGATGGGAAGCCACAGGAATGGGTGGCATAGGGAAGATTTCAATTTATATTATTAAAACATAAATATATGATATCTTTCCTCCCCACCCACTCCTAAAGCTCCCCTCAACATTCATCCCTTCCCACTTCCTACAAAATTTCACAAGCTTATCCCTTCATCACTACTCATATTCTCTCTAACTAATATATAAACTGCTACTGGGCTATATATATAGACTTAAAACTGAAAAAAAGATGGTGAAGAAGCGGCATTGTGGAAACTGGAAACCCTAATTGCGTGTGGTTTACAAAATGCGAAAAGAAGTGTACGTTTTGACCTCCTATGTTTTACTTTGTACACTTAACTCCAAAGACTCCAATAACTTAACTTTATGAAGCAAACTGAAACTAGTTTTCCAATTCAAATTCAATAATCATGCAGGTTTTACCTATATAATCCTTGTATCCTACACGAAATATCCCAACTTTTGTAATTTTCTAGTATACGAAGAGAGAAGAGAAGGTTGACCAAGGGCATAATTATCATTTCAAATATATTAGTGCATTATTTGCTTGTATACTAGGCTCAAAAGTTTGGTTGTGAGTTCTTAATTAATAACAGGAAAAATCAAAACTAACGTGGTCATAAGCTATTAAATTCTTTAAGTGGATCCCACTTTTCATTCAACTTCCACTATCTTCATTAAATGCATTACTTGATTGTTATTATTATTTTTTCAATAAGTATTTTTAACTAGAAAAATTATCTTTTTGATAATTTTATAATTCAAATGTTCACCTGATTAAAAATACTATGGTCATATACATTTATATGTCAATTTTATTATCTCTTTAAGAAATATTATTTTATTTATTTCAGGCAAAGAATATTTAATTACAAAAAATTAGTGATAATTTATGTAGATTTACATTCAGATATTATTATATCATTATCAATTGATATCATTTTATACAAAGTTCTCATTAAATTGCAATTTAATTGGAATACTTTACAAAATTAGGGGGAAAAATATTTAAGAAGAAAATATAGTTTCAAGCCCCCTTTTTTATTGTAGAATAATAAATTTTGTTCAAATTTTATAGTAAGTATCCCCTCTCTAAAATATGATTTGAGAATATCTGAAGTAAAAATTAAGACAATTAATTTGTGAATTTTTTTTCTCTTAAAAATTATTATATATTAGGAAGTATGATAAGTATCGTCATACAAGATTATACTTCTCCCTCCATGATCGAAGTTAGTTGGGTACTTCCTCTATTCAATAAGAATTCAACATTATATAAATTTCAAAATACATAAATATATAATTAATTATTTCTCAAAAATCTCAACAAATACTATTATTGTGATGAAAATTGTATTATGCCCTAAGTAGTATCTCAATCATATCAAATGAAACTAGAAAAACACTGTAATATTTTAATTTAAGGTCAATTTGATTAGTATTTAGAGTGATCGAAAGATTAATTTATTTTTAATATTATGTCATTCAACTAGAACAAATTTTCTTGTTAAAATTCTTAATAATTAAAAATCATGATTATTATTTCAAAGAACCAAAAAAATACCCTTCCATCAATTATTTGGGAATAATATTATATGTTTTATTATTCAAATTTTGATTAGTATAAGAAGAAAAAAGTGCTCCATCCGTTTCAATTTATGTGAACCTGTTTGGCTGGGCACGGAGTTTAAGAAAAAAAATAAAGACTTTTGGAATTTGTGGTCCTAAACAAGTCCAAAAAAGGTCAGAGTATTTATGTGGTTATAAAAGCTTCTCATTAAGGGTAGAATTCTAAATTTAAGTTAAATTGTTATCAAATTTAGAAAGGGGTCTTTCTTTTTGGAACAGACCAAAAAGGAAATATATTCACATAAACTGGAATAGAGGGAGTAATACATTAATACAACTGAAAATGCTAAAGAATAAAACTATATATCATTCAATTTAGACAACGAGAAATATACATGACGACTTATTTTTCAACTGACTTTTTAATCATTATTGTATAGCAATTAATTTAAGGTCGGTGGTGCAAAAAAAAGTTTAAAATAAAAAAGTGTAGACCCACTGTAGAAATAATTCAAATTCTACTTGAATTATTATATAATCATTATATAATAAAGTATCAAACTTCGACAAGTATTTCAAAGCGATTGGTATAGTGTTACAATTTTAGAAAAATTAAAATGCACATAATGCAAAAGATAAATAATAATACAGGTAATTGTGATTCCATACGTTAATACGCAAAAGCCTATTCTCTTTCTTCTTTCCCTAAAGGCGTAGAAAGTGTGTACTTTGTAACAGACCAAGAAATATTAAAAAGAAGAAAACAAGAAGAAGAAAAATAAAG
This sequence comes from Nicotiana knightiana, assembly GCA_005239525.1. Lineage (NCBI taxonomy): Eukaryota > Viridiplantae > Streptophyta > Magnoliopsida > Solanales > Solanaceae > Nicotiana > Nicotiana knightiana. The sequence continues at coordinate 47,943 of ML404573.1, read as the reverse complement.
AAGCAACAATTGGGACCGTGCATTGCACGGGTATATCATCTAGTAGTAAATAGAAATTATGTTTAAAAGAACGGAAAAGGTTCAGGTATGCCATTGTACACATTTGCCCGTTGTTAAAAGGTGGACCCAGTCATGCCCTGCTGTATATAAGGTGGGTCACATATGTCTTTTTTAACGGACTTCACTAATAAAATTTTTAGCACCAGATTTTGACATGTGTCACAATCTGGAGCATTCCATCTATACCTGATTTTAAATAATAAACTAACCCGGCCATTCTCTCTTATTTTATTAAACCGAACAGACACGATATTCTTTTTTAATAAACCCCAATATTATTTTATTAACCCACTCTCGCACTTCACTTTCTTCTCCCAATTTTTCCTCAGGCCACACCACAAAGTTGGACCTCTAAGGTTTCCTTTTCAGAGACAATTCGAAGGTTGGATGCTTTTTCAAGGTATATTATCTTTTTGTCTTGTTTTATTTTTTCTATTTGTGGGTCAGAGTTTGTTTGTTTGTATTTTATATGTGGGGTAGGGTTTCTTGTCTTATAATGAGGTTGTTGTTTATCGATATCCTTTTTGTACTTTATCATACTAAAGAATAAAATGAAGTGAATATTGTTTTGTAATTGATGATTTTGTTGTCTGGTTGTGGTCCTCCATTGAAGTTTGTTTTTAGGTTTTTTTTACTCGAACTTGTGTATTGCTTATGGATTTCTATCTACTGTTCTGGACCCTCACTTGTCCCTCTTTTTATGTCTTTCCATGTGATACAAACTGAAGATGATTGCTAAAGTGGACCTCGTATTTCACTATGGGGTAATTAGGTATTTTCACCTGAAATAATCTGTGATCAGAAGCATGTGTACACTTTCTTTGGTTGTGATTCTTGCCTTATCAATCATAAAAGTCTGTGTGAAGAATTCACCAAAAATTTACGATTTAGCTTAATCTTTCAACTTTTAGTGACTGGACCTTCGAGGACGTACTATCTGATAACTGATGATGATGGTGTAAGGACTCTTCAGTACTTATTCTCTAAGGAGCTCAATGTGATTAACTTTTTTTCTATGGATGAGTTTGAAGCTAAGGTTTTTGGTCAAAATATTATTCATCATAAAGAGAAATATTTTGTAGATATTGATGCAGCTTCTGAATGTGAAAGTAGTTAGGGTAGTGGTATTTTTGATGATTCAGAAGGTTCTGAATATGATTATTCAGAACTTGAAGTTATTAGTCTAGAAAAAAGAGTGTTGTAACTGATACGTTATAACATTTAAGGAGTTGGAGTTAGGTATGACATTTAAGGATATTGAAAAGCTAGAAGGACAGTGAACTTCTGTGCATTGACTAATAGAAGAGGGATGCAGGTGATCAAAATTGATTCAACAAGGGCTAGGTATCAGTGTGCTACTGGTTGTCCATTTAGATGTTATACCTCACATGATGGCAATAGTGATAGCTATCAAATGAAAATATGGAAAGATGTCTATACATGTGATCCTTATTTCAAAAATCCTAGGGCTGATCAGAATACTTTAGCACACCTATTTAAGAGAAAAGTGGAATATAATCCTCAGAATAGCCTGAAGGAAATAAAAGATAATTTAGAGACTGGGTTTGAATTAAATGTGTCAATGTCTAAGATTTAAAGGACCAAGAATTTGACACTTAAGAAGTTAGAGGGCGGTTTTGTTAATGACTACAAGAAACTTGAGGCCTATGGGCAAAAACATAGACAATCCAATCCTGGCACTAATGAAGATCCATATCTGAGGCCAATGGTTATTGCCGAATCAAAAACAAGTCTTGCAGTTAGAAAACTGCATATAAGGCCACCAACAAGAACCAGAAGAATTTAATTTTTTGAAGTTGCAGATGGAGTGGCAGGCCATCAAATTTGCCTTACTCACCAACTAAGGCAACTTGGAAGAGGAAACCAGCTGTCACAATCAAGTATATCCAAGATGAAGTAAGAAAAAAAAAGAAAAAATTGAAGATGATATCAAATTGTGAAGTTTAACAATTTTAGGAACCTTTTTAGGGTAGATGTCTTTTTGTTAAAAACATACATTATGGATGAAATTTTAGCTATTGTTTTTTGGCGATTTCGGACCTTTGGGATCGATGATTTTTGGTTAAAAACTTATATTAGGGATGGAATTCTGGAGGTTGGTTTTTGGTGAATTTAAATCTCTTCTATTTGACTTGAAATGGTTTTATGCAAATGAATATTGCACGTTTTGGTTGTTGGTTTATGGCTGCTGGATTTTGTTTGACCTGAAATGGTTTCCTTAAGCAAGCATGTGAATGTTTGTGGTTTTATTGTACAGGTTTCAAAATAACTTATATGTGCGGAGGGCATATTTGATCAAAATCGTTTGATTGAAGGGCATATTTGATCAGATTGCGTTTACACACTGTTAACAAGTGAACCAATTTTGCTGAAACTCATTCTAAGCTGCACATTATTAGCTCAAACCATCATTTTTGGTTAAACATTTCATCTAGGTTGTTGCAAACTCATTACATTAAGATCAAATCATTACACAAGCAAAAATTACATAAAGTCATTGCATTTGATTCATTCATATAGTCACAAAATATGTGTCACGACCCAAAATCCATTAAGGTCGTGATGGCGCCGGACAACACTGTCAGGCAAGCCAATCATTTAATTAGTTAATAAAATCTTTATTTTTAAAATTCTTGAAGTCACTCCTTTTCCCTTTTCTTAAATAATAATTAACGAACTTCCATTGAGAAATCAACAATATCTTTGGCAAATTTAAATAGTGAATATATCCCATAATTTTCCCAAGAACCCGGTGCCACAAGTGCATGAGCAAATATCTAAGAATTATACATGTACTACAATACTTGTCCGGAATACAAACTGGACAAGGAATTTAAAATAAAGACAATACATCTGAGGAAGACTCTGCCAGCTGCGGGTCGTCTCCGGATGGTGCAGCTCGTCTAATTCTCCAAGTCAGTCACATCACTGCGTCAAGCAGGGCCACTATCTATGAATGTACCTATGCAATAAAAGTACACAGCAAGTGTAGCATGAGTACGAAAATAATGTATACTCAGTAAGTATCCCGCCTAACCTCAAACAGGTAGTGACGAGAGGTCGTATTTGACACTTGCTAGAGGTCAATCTAATGAAATCAAGGGTGACACTAAGCATGGATATCATAGGCAACTTAACAAGTAGCAACAGAAAATAGCAACTTCTTTCACATATAATATTCTTAAATCCTCGTCATTTTAGTTGACAATTTAAAATTTTCAGGCCAGTAATCAGGTAAAATCACAGCAAGTATGCAGTAAATATCATGCGCAAACAATACCGAGGGTCGAACAGCCCGAACCAACATAAATATAAATTGTGCACTACCGAAGGGTGGAACGACGCGAACCATAGATGCATCTATTAACTTGTCGTGGCGTACGGCCCGCTCCCATGAGAGTAGTGGAAGAAATCACCCCGCTCGCGGAATATAAGTTGCGAAGCGGTCACACACAATCATGCACATCTAAACAGTCCACCCCGACTACATCGGGAAAATAAGTACTCAAGTAAATGTCAATTTCTCTTTTATTGGTCATGAAAATAGTATTTAAATCTTTTCTAGAAATTCATTTACCAAGTACGATAAGGTTTAAACACTTTACTTTCATCAATAAGGTTACAAGTACGGCAAATAAAATATGCTTTCGGGTCCTAGACTACCCGACATAAGCATAATAGTAGCTACGCATAGACTCTCGTCATCCCGTGTGTACGTAGCCCCCACAATTAGTAGCACATATTTAATACTTATAACAATTTAATTTATATAAATTCCCAACTCCGATAGGCAAGTTGACCAAATTTCTCTCGGGCCCACGCGCCCGGATTCCGAAATTTCTCGAAGATAAACTCTACCCATAGCCTTACTAACTCAAATATACAATTTACTCTAATTTCATGCTCAAATTCGTGGTCAAAATCCAAGAATGCAAATTCTAGGTTTTTCTTCAATTTTTCCAACTTTTTCACAGTTTTTCATGTTCAATCCATGTGTAAACCTAGTATTTAACTTGGAATGAGTAGAAATAACTTACCTTGACATAGATGACGAAAATCCCCACTTGAAGCTCTCAAAAAATCGCCCAACCAAGAGAAAAATGAAGAGAAATGGCCAAGACCTCGATTATAAAAATGCACACTGCCTCCAGTCCTTCCACACCTGCGGTCACCTCACCCGCACCCACGCGCCCGCAGGTGCGCCCAAATATCTGCACCTGCGGCTTCCTCCTTCCCAGCCGGTCTCCGCATATGCACTTCCTTCTCCGTATCTGTGCCTTCGCAGGTGCGGAAATAGCCTCGCACCTGTGCCCCCAGCCAAGCCAGCCACTCCCGCATCTGCGACACCAAAGTCGCACCTGCGTCTCCGCACCTGCGGCCAAAGCCTCACAGGTGCGGTCACACCAGACACCAGCAACTTCAGCTCCTGCTCAACTTCAAATTTGATCCGTTAACTACCCGGAATCCACCCGAGGCCCTCGGGACCCCGTCCAATCACACCAACCTGATCCAAAACATAATGGGGACCTACTCGAGACCTCAAACCACATCAAACAATGCCAAAACCATGAATCGCACTCAAACTCGAGCTTAATGAACTTTAGAATTTCCAACTTCTATATTCGATGCCGAAACCTATCAAGTCACATTCGATTGACCCCAAATTTTGCACACAAGTCACATTCAACATTACGGACCTGCTCCAACTTTCGGAATCGCATTCCTACCCCGATATCAAAATTTCCACTTCCGGTCGGATTTCTCAAAAACCTTCAAATTTCTATCTTTAGCCAAATGACTTCAAAATAACCTACAGACCTCCGAATTCACTTTCGATCGCGCTCCCAACTCCAGAATCACCAGACGGAGCTATTCCCAGACTCGGAATCCCAAACGGACATCAATATCACTGAAATGCACTTCAACCCAGACTTATGAAATTTCTTCTAAAATGTTGACTTATACAAAATGCACCGAAACGCTCCTGGGTCATCCAAAACCCGATCCGAACATACGCCCAAGTCCAAAATATCATGCGAACCTGCTGGAACCTTCAAATCCTCATTCTGAGGTCGTTTACTCAAAAATCCAATCTTAGTCGATTCTTCCAACTTAAGGCTTCTGAAATAAGAATTTTTTTCCAAATTGACTCCAAACTTATCGAAATTCAATTCCGGCCACACCGACAAGTCATATCACCTGAAATGAAGTTTCTCGTGGCCTCAAACCGCTGAACGACGCGCTAGAGCTCAAAACAACCGGTCGGGTCGTTACAATATGGTTACATTACATCCAACATTCAAAAGCTACATAACTTAACTATGTAATACATAACCAACAATAAACCCAAGAAGGAAACACATTAACATAATAAATACATTCTCTCCCTTCTTTGCATATCTCCCATCATTTTCAGTAGAGGAAGGGAGATTATCAATAACAGAATATGCCTCCAAATCAGCAACTATATCGCCTAATGGTTTAGCTTTAAGCTGAACAGCAACAACTTTTTCCTTCAAATACATGGTTTCTCTTCGAAAAAAATCACATTTTTTCTTCAAGTAATCATTTTCACCAACAAGAGTATCCTTTTCCCTTTTCAATTTGTTGATGACAATAGTGGCTCTTGGATGAAGTTCGCCATCATCCCATTCCTAATAGCCGCATGATATTGACTGCAACATAACATCTAAATTTGATTATAATTCAAAAACCAAAAAAAAAATCCTATAAACACAAATCTGAAAATTTAAAAGAAAACAATAACTTACATCAAGTTTATAACACCTAAAGAAACGTCTCCCAGGATTTTCAGGAGTCCGCGAAGTGAGATGGAGCGCAACATTTCCACATTGATAATTCCGTATATACATCTTCAAATCCAGCAACCCTCGATAATAGCAATGGCTGCAACCAACATCTGCACACAATGTGCAGAAGTGTAGTATCAGTACAACCAACCCCATGTACTAAGTAAGTAACAAACCTAACCTTAGGTTGAAAGCAGTGACGAGTTAATACCGGGTCAGGTCCAATACCAATATTTTCACAAGAGTTCATAACAGCACAATGCAAGTATAAAGGAGCATCTCAGAAATAGAAAATACTCAACTCGTTCACAGTTCCAGAAAATAGGTATGCTTTTCAAGTATCTTAGTAAAAATTCAATTCTTTTGCCAAAAATACAGGTAATTTTGAAAACTGTTATTTTCTCAAAAATCCTTTCGCCGATAAGTGAGATGTTTCATTTTCTTTCCAAATAACGAGGATAAAATCCCTTTCTATGCCCACATATAAATGTGTGTAAAAATCATGAATGACGTGATACCGTACATCATGGGGAAAAATGCATCTCTATGCAGGTATGTCATGTGTGCATGCCAATGCCATGTATCCCAGAGATGAATCATGTACTCACGCTCTCAGAGTACTCAATATCACTATCTCACTCTTTCCACTCATCAATGCTCAACCACTCGGTACAGTATATGGGCCATACGGCCCAGGGAAATCCATCCCGGAACATAAACAACACTGACTATAAGTCATCCAAGTGCTTCTGACAAATACATGCCCAGGGAAATCCATCCGTCAATAATATATAAATTCTCAACCACTCAGTACCGTATATGGTCCATGCAACCCAGGGAAATCCATCGCGAAACATACTCAATAATGACTATACGTCACTTGGTACCGAGGAAAAAAGGGATATCTATCCCTATGGAGAAATCCATCTCCATATATCAATACTTCGGACAAATCCATGTCCAGGGAAATCCATCCCTCAATAGTATCATCCGCGCTCACTGGGTGTGTTTTACAGACTCTGGAGGGGCTTCTACAGCCCAAGCGCTATCGTAAGCTAATCCAGGCATAAATTAATATAACATGCTGCGGCGTGTAGCCCGATCCCATAACTGCCACTCATAATCAGGCTCTCAACCTCACTCAGTCATCAATCTCTCCAGTCTCACCCACGGGCTAACAATGTCAAGAAAACTGACCCGGAACAATGATATGATGTATCAACAAGTGACAACTGCGACTGAGATATGATATGAATGCATGAATGTGACTGAGTACGATATATCGATGAACTCAATGATATGACAACAATCAACAAACACTAGGGTAAAAACAATATCAGCATAAAGCCTAAACATGATATTTAGCATGATTGACAGCTCAGTTACTTTATTCACATGGTGAAAACACAAATATCAACAAAATAGGGCTACTATACAGTGCCATGGGAACAACAGAGTCCTAATTCACAGGGTGCACGCCCGTCAGCTAGCATGTGCGTCACCTCAATACCAATCACATAACACGTAATGCGGGGTTTCATACCCTCAACATCAAGTTTAGAAGAGTTACTTACCTCGAACGAGCCAATACCAGTGCCGAGTAGGCCAAACAATGCTCCAAAGATACCATCCCTCGCGTTCCGACCTCCGAACGGCTCGAATCTGAACAACAACAATTCAAATACATCAAATAATGCCAAAGGAACCAATCCCGATCATAAAAGATCAAATCTTGAATCAAAGCCGAAAACCGGTCCAAAAAACCCAATTCGCGCCCGCATCTCGGAACGCGACAAAACACACAAAATCCAACAACCCATTTAATTATGAGTCCAACCATACTAATTTCATCCAATTCCGACTCCGAATCGATGTTCAAAACTTAAAAATTCACTTTATAAAATTTTAGGCAAAACCCCCCAAATTTCACTTTGAAATCATCAATCAAATGCCAAAAACAAAGATGGATTCATGAAATATAACCAAAAACGAGTAGAAAACATTTACCCCAATCCATATGGTGAAAAATCGCCTCCAAAATCGCCCAAATCCAAGCTCCCCAACTCAAAATATGACCAAATGAACAAACTATTGTTTTATATATTTTTCTGCCAGCTATTCTCCCTCGCTTCTCGTGCCAAACAATCCCGAAACTCGCTTTTAATGCCTCCAATGGATATATTGTGAACTTTTAGTCTCAAGTTAGGCTCTTGAATCACTCCATTTGACCTTATATTGAAGTAGATATGTTGGTTTCAATATTTGGAAATAGTGCAGATTTTTAAATACGAACTCAGTGGCAATTTCGTAATTAATCTGAAAATTCAAGCAACCCAATTCTTAGTAAAATGACCATAAAATCCTCATACGATGTTCAAATTCGATGATTCTTTTTTCTATGGCTTCGTAATTACGATACGGATCTAATGCTTCAATAAAAATAGAAATCGCAGCTCATTTGCTTATTGTAGTACCATTTATACTTGAAGAAACGACGTCGAAACATAAAAAATGGGCGCAACACAACCCAAACATATCTGAAACTCACCCGAGCACTTCGGGACCCTGTTTGAACATACCAACAAGTCCCATATCATAACACGGACCTACTCGAGGCCTCAAAACACACATAAAAACATCGAAACGACGAATGACACCTCAATTCGAAATCAATGAACTTGAAACTTCAAATTGCCACAACCGATGCCGAAACCTATTAAATCACGTCCGATAGACCTCAAATTTTACACATAAGTCAATTTTGCTCCATCTTCCGAATCGGAATACGACCCCGATATCAAAAAGTCCAATCCCTGTCAAGCTTTCCAAAATTCCAACTTTCTCCATTTCAAGCCAAATTCTACTACGAACCTCCAAATCAAAATCCCGACGCGCTCCTAAGTCCAAAATCACCCAACGGAGCCAACAGAACCATCAGAAATCCAATACGAGTTCAAATACTAAAAAGTCAAACTTAGTCAAACCTTTCAAATTTAAAGCTTCTAGCTGGGTATCATTCTTCCAAATCAATTCCGAATAACCTGAAAACCAAAACCGACAATTCACATAAGTCATAATACATCATACGGAGCTACTCATGCCCAAGAACTACTGACCAAAGTGTAATTGCTCAGAACGACTGGTCGGGTCGTTACATCCTCCCCCACTTAGACATATGTTCGTCCTCAAACGTGCCCAGATTTGTTCTTCAAACCATCAAATCGCCGCATAACCTTACCATGCTCATACCCGGGGGTGATCCTACGTCACCCTATCCCATATAGGCCTGATAACACAACATAACTGAAATTTCTTCATCCAGCCTAGCCCATAACCCTTAGAATCCTATTTCTACATCCGATATTTCTATAAGATCAGAATCTCGTATCAACACAATGTATAAGTCTAAACAAGCTGTATCAAGCCATAGTCATAACCCAAGTTGAAATCACATGATATACTACATAACTCAAACACTCATAGCGATAATTTCTAATCACAGTAGCTGCTCAACCAACCCAATGCCTGTAACACACCCTTATCGAACAAGGCCTCGTTCTAACACCTTCATATACTACCAATGATGAAGGAACATGCAGAAACTCATAACCCTTCGCCGGATCAAAAAGTCATGGAACTCTCTCTCCTTCGATAGGAACTATCGCAAATTTCTAAGCCGATCAGCATCAATATCCTTCCAAATATACCGCAATCAGGTCCGATAGCACCCATTCTAGGTCCAATGACCTCATTTGATCCATCACAACCACTCTAGTGACATGCCACATCAATACAATCTAAATCCACAACCCGTGCAATCCGTGCACCAATAAGCAACAAGCCAAGTGTACTCAAACATAAAAAATGACTCAAACGAGAGAATCATCCCACAAGCTCAACAAATACCACCAGAAGGAGATGCTAAAAAAACCATCACACGTCGTAGAACCATAACACACGAATCTAACAGAAGGATCATATCTTAATATAACTTCGCCGCAATGCGTGACCCCATCCAAATGCTGGTCCATATTATATACCTCGCTCCACCTTGCTCAAAATCCATAACCACGCGAAATTCATCATCAAGAACTCAAAGTGCATTATCATAACCACGGAGAATCAGACGATTCAATGCCACACAAAACCCGAAATAACATAACCGATACGCCCTCAATCACGCAATACCCAATTACTCATCTCACTCAAAGTCCGCAATAAGACCACAATAGAACCGCACCATGTGTGCCCAAAACCAACGAATCACAACTCCTCGCAGCATAGAAGAGTAACTCGTAAATCATTTCAGAACATGAATAAGCTCAACAAAAACTGAATGACACATTCCTCAGCAATAGCAGTTTGGAATCAACCAATCCGACTCGGTGTAGACTACACATCCCTAATCGGGCCTACCAATGGACCCCCAAATCGACTCTGTTCCCCCACAATTATATGATTAACCCTTAGAAATTCCACAATAATTGAATCAAAACACGCTATCCCTTAGCTAGCTTCGACCACAACCTCACAGCCTACAACTATGAAATAATTTTCTCCTAAGAACTCCCAGTCTCCAAATTCATAGAACACACGTACCACCATGTCTGATCCTAACTCCACCACCAAAATGTCTAACACTTCCCCAATACACGATCATACCACGAGGAATACCCCTATAATCCTTCTGTGCCACAATGCAAAATTTGAATATCCGTAGTCAATCAATTAGGAGAGTGCCGCAGAACCAATGAAGTTTCCATAAGTCAAACACATTGCGCTTCCCAAAATGAATACTCTCATCAAGCAATACCAGGTAGTAACATCGTTACCTAGTCATCTGAAACCGTCCCTGCTGCCTATGAATTTCATGACCTTCCCTTCAAAATCGAATTGTGACCTTGCACCTGCAATTCTCAATACTACACAACACACCACACCCTTATGCAATCATATGAAAGATACGAAAATCTCAAACCAACTCCGAGTCGCAAGCAACTACATACTCGATTATCCAAGAACTTCCCATTTGATCCCATCCAGGAGGAAAAATTCACAATACGCAACATGCCCCACACACCAGTAGGAAACATACATCTTAAACCATGGTAGAGACCATCAAGAACTCGCCGAAACCCATTTTCACTTAAGCAAACCGGCAGTACTGAAGTACTCTAATTCAACCAAGGTAAACATGTCGCCAAAACCCAAGAGCATTGCCACAATTCACATCTAGGAACTCACCACATCATAAGCCCCAAAGAACTGATCTTACTCATTACCATGCCGATCCAACCTACTACCAAGTTGTCCTATTTCTCCGAGTTGCTTCTGGATTACCTTCAAATCGAGTCTTCTCCTTGCCATAATACCACAATCCTCAACCAAAACTCACCACGCGAGACCCTGGCATAAAACCACACCGCTCTAAGGCTCATAAGCCGCTGGATATTATCTTAAGCACCCCAACAGTACCACAACTCAAATACTTACTCTGAAGAGACTTTCTATGAATTTAAGTTATTCTTTCCCTTTCCTGATACCAAAATGTAGAATCCACAACGATATAGAAATACCACAGATCTTGACACCTTCCTATGTAAATCTCAGATCCTAGCCAAAGGCAAATCTTGAAAATTTCCAATTGCTACATTAAATCTTGAATCCATTCAAACCATTCTCAAGAGTCTTCCACTCTGCTCAAATCTCAACTAAACTGACCAAATGAACCGAACAACCTGTGTCCCATTAGCACAATAACAACCAAGGAAGTAATCCACACTCCTAAGCAACCGAGTGAATCTCTACTTCGTGCACACTACATACTTTATGAATAACAACTCAATCATTCAATGTTTCCCATATACTTACCAAACATAATACAACCCGTATCAAGAAATTCCTCTACTCGATTCATCCTCGATCTCAACCTCTACAAGTCATAATCGATTCACCAGTATACCTCAAACTGAAACCAATATAACACATAATCATACAATCAACTCGTCGACAACAGACTCCCTGTCACGACCCGATTTACCCTCCACGGGTGTCGCGACGACACCTAGTCGCTACGACTAGGTAAGCCTACTATAAAGGGGAAAACTGGAATAAAATGCAAGAAATAAAAGGGATAAGGGAAACGATGTAAATAACGTACTGGTCGCTCGGCTCATACAAAATATAACTCCCCAAGACACGGAATGTCACAGACAATCACAAGCTTCTAACACTACTGTAGCTCTAACAAAAACTGGAAAGTACATAAGAAAATCTCTACAAGCTAGAATGGAAGGGGACTCGGGAGATTCTGCGGACGCGACAGAAATACCTTGCGGTCTCCTGGAGTCAGCAGCAACGACTAACCACGAGGCTGATAGCTCGTACCTGGATCTGCACATGAAAAACATGTGCCATAAAGGACATGAGTACACCACATTTGGTACCCAGTAAGTGCCAAGCCTAACCCCAGTCAAGTATTGAAGAGGTCAGGTGAAGGCTCCACTGGATTTCTATGTAATTCAATTTAAAACAGTACAAAGATAGGTAATGTATACAGTAAACAGTTTAATAAAAACAATATAAGTTCTACAGTAAAGAGAGTCCTCGGCTCAACACAATATATATCACAAAGTGAAATCTCCCGAGATACTGTCCCGTAGTTCCAAATGATTATGCAGTACAAGGGGATCTCTTGGAATACGTCCGTAGTCCCAAAATAAATATGAAGTACAGGGAGATCTCCCGGAATACGTCCGTAGTCCCAAAGTAAATATGCAGTACAGGGGGATCTCCCAGAATACGTCCGTAGTCCCAAAATAAATATGTAGTACAGGGGGATATCCCGGAATACGTCCGTAGTCCCAATTTAAATATGCAGTACATGGGGATCTCCCGGAATACGTCCATAGTCCATATTTAAATATGCAGTACAGGGGGATCTCCCGGAATGCGTCTTTAGTCCTAGTTTAAATATGCTATGCATGATGAATGACAAGCATAACATCGAATTTACACAATTTATACTTCACAGATGAAGCAAATAAGGGTTTAACTAAGCATGGCGCACAGAAAATAAAGTAAGCAATTAAGCACGTAAGCATGCTTTCCTAATCTAAACTAAACATTATATCATATGAGATCAAGTTCATAGAAGAGAAAACCAATATATGTTTTATTAAGGGAAAAATGAGGTTTTTGAAATAATGGCCCATGTACGCACTCATCACCTTACGTACACGGCGCCCACACAACATTTTGCATCAAAAATCCTAAGGGGGAAGTCCCCAACACAAAGTTAGGCATGCTACTTACCTCGACTGCTCAATTCAACCCGGAATCACGTTCTTGCCACGAGTACCAAACTACTATTAGACCGAATCTATTCAAATAAGTTTCATAATGTGAATATCACTACAAGCAACTAGTTTAACAACTAAATTTGAAGCTAAAGCGCGAAATTAGGGAAATTCCCCAAAAAAGGTCTCCCGGTCGCACGACTCGGAATTGGGTGAAAGTCACAAATTTCGAACACCCATTCACTCATGAGTACACTGAACCAAAAATCATCAAAATCCGACGTCGAATTCTCACTCAAAACTCGAATTCTCAATTGAGGGACCTTTCTCTCATTTTCAAACATTTTACCACAAGTTCTCCTTAATTAGGTTGAATAATTCACTATAGATTGATGAAATACAAGGGAAATAGGATTAGGATTTGTTACCTATGGATCTCCTCTTCAAAATCCTCACAAAATCGCCAATTCCCGAGCTCCAAATTGATTTTAGAAATTATGAACTCAAACCCTCAATTTCTCCTATTTCTGACCAGCGATTTCCGCTTCTGCGGTCAATTGGGCTGCACCTGCGGTCCCGCACCTGAGGAAAAGGCATCACAGGTGAGAAAACTCATTAATTGGGTTGGGGCCGCACCTGCGGAAGAGGCATCACAGGTGTGAAAATTCATTAATTGGGTTAGGGCCGCACCTGCGGTATCTGCGCCGCATATGCGGTCCCGCACCTGCGGTCTCCAAGTTGCACCTGCGGACCCAACCGGCCTTGGGAAAATCCGCACTTGTGCAACCCCTCATCGCACCTGCATGTCTGCACTTGTGGCTCCCCCTTCCGCAGGTGCGAGACACCAGAACTAGCAACTTCAGCTATTAGCTTAAGTCTAAAAATCTTCCCATTGAGCATCCGGAATACACTCGAGGCCCCCGAGACCTCAAACAAAACCACCAACCAGTCCTACAACCTCATTCGAACTTAGTCGAGCATTCAAACCACATCACATAACACCAAAAATAAGAATTAAACATAAATTCAAGCCTAAGAACTTAGCAAATTTTTGAAATCCACAATGATGCCGAAATACGTCAAAACTAGTCCGATTTACCTCAAATTTGACACACAGGTCACAAGTGACACCACAAACCTACATCCACTCCCGGAATTCCATTCCGAGTCCCATATCAAAATTTTACCTATCGGCCGAAATCGCTGAAATTCCAAAATTCGCCAATTCAAGCCTAAATCCAATACAAACCTTGAAAACACATTCCATACGCGCTCCTAACCCTGAAATAACTCAACAGAGCTAACGGAGTCAAAAAACTTCCATTTCGGACCCGTCTTCATACAATTCCAACCCCGGTCCGATTTCTAAAGCTTAAACTCAAAATTAGGGACTAGGTGTCCCAGAACTCTCCAAATTTCATAGCTTATCACTCCAGCAAGTCCCAAAAGTAGAAAAAAATATGGGGAAAGCAGCTATTAAGGGACCAGGGCTCTAACTCTCAAAATGATCAGCCAGGTCACATTCTCCCCGTCTTAAAACAATTTTGTCCTTGAAGGAGTATAAATACATACCTGAAGCTATGAAAAGATGAGGGTACTGGTTGCGCATATCTTGCTCGGTCTCCCAAGTCACCTCCTCGACCGCCTGATCCCTCCACTAGACCTTTACTGATGCAATGCTCTTGGACCTGAGCTTTCTGACCTGCCTATCCAAAATGGCTACTGGCTCCTCAACATAAGATAGATCCTTGTACAACTGGACTGAGCTTAAATCCAATACATGAGCCGAATCACCGTGATTCTTCCGAAGCATAGACACGTGGAATACCGGATGAACTCCTGCTAGGTTGGGAGGCAAGGCAAGCTCATAACCAACCTCCCCAACACGTCGCAATATCTCAAATGGGCCAATGAACCTAGGACTCAGCTTTACCTTCTTCCCGAACCTCATGACGCCCTTCATAGGCGATACCCGGAGCAAAACTCGATCACTAGTCATAAATGCCAACTCGCGAACCTTCTGGTCCGCATAACTCTTCTGCCTGGACTGAGCTGTGCGAAGTCTCTCCTAAATCAGCTTTACCTTGTCTAGGGCATCCTGGATCAAGTCTGTATCCAACAATCGGGCCTCGCCCGTCTCAAACCAACCCACTGAGGACCGGCACCGTCTACCATACAAAGCCTCATATGGTTCCATCTGAGTGCTGGACTAGTAACTGTTATTGTAGGAGAACTCTACGAGTGGCGAGAATTGCTCCCATGACCCTCCGAACTCCATCACACATGTGCAGAGCATATTCTCAAAAATATGAATCGTGCGCGCGGACTGCCTGTCCGTCTGAGGGTGAAAGGCTATGCTCAGCTCCACCCTGGTGTCCAACTCCTACTGTACGACTCTCCAGAATCGTGATGTGAACTGTGTACCTCTGTCTGAGATGATAGATACTGGAATACGGTGAAGGCGAACAATCTCTCTAATATAAATCTCAGCCAACCTTTTGGAAGAATAAGTGGTCAGCACCGGAATGAAATGAGGTGACTCGGTTAGTCAATCCACGATCACCCAAATAGCATCAAACTTTCTCAAAGCCCGTGGAAGTCCAACTACAAAGTCCATGGTGATCCGGTCTCACTTCCACTCTTGTAACGACCCGGTCGGCCGTCTTGAGAGTTGGCACCTCGATCCCCTAATAACTGCTTTCCCCACTTTTATATCTGCTTAAGGGACTTGTTGGAATGATTAGTTGCGAAATTCAGAGAGTTTTTCGACACATAGTCCCTATATATGATTTTAAGCTTTAGAAATCGGACCGTAGTTGGAACTGTATAAAGACGGATTCAGAATGGAATTTCGTCGACTCTGTCAGTTCCGTTGGGTGATTTCGAGGTTAGTAGCATGTTCGAAATGTGTTCTCGAGGTCTATAGTAGATATCGGGCTCGGAATGGGATTATGAGAGTGGATATAGGTCCGTAGTGTCATATATGACCTGTGTGTAAAATTTGAGGTCATTCGGACTAGTTTTGACGTGTTTCGACATCGGTTGTAGATTTTAGAAATTTCCTAAGTTCTTAGGCTTGAATCCATGCATAAACCTTGATTTTGATGTTATGGGACGTGGTTGAAGGCTCGACTAAGTTTGAATGAGGTATTAGGACTGGTTGGTGGGTTTGGTCGAGGTCCTCGGGGCCTCGGGTGCGTTTCGGATGCTCAACGGGCATTTTTAGCCTTGTGTGTGATTGCTGGTTTTCTGGTGTGAGTGCAACAGGTTTTCCTTCATCACAATCGCGTGAGGTATTCCGCGGTCGCGTAGGATAATTTTTGGTCCATCTGAAATTCGTGCATCGCGATCGCAAGAGAAGGGACATGATCGCGTAGGGTAGGCAGCTTGACCACTGCGTTTGCATGGGCTATGTGGCGTTCACATAGAAGGAATAGGGATGCAGTGGAAAATCGAGTGTTCTCTACGTGGTCGCATGAAGGCAACCGCAATCACGTAGGTCTGGGAAGTAAAGCCCCGCGTTCGCGAACGGATTTTCGCGATCACATAGTGTATTCTGAGGGCGCGTGTGAGTTGCTCTTCGCGATCGCGTCTGGGTGTCCGCGATCGCGGTGAAGATTAATGCCTGGGCAGAATCTTAAATACCCTAATCGAGGGTTTGAGCCATATTTCATATTTTGATCTTGGGAGCTCGGGAAAGTGCGATTTTTGAAGAGATTTTCACCTGGGAAAATTGGGTAAGTAATTCCTACTCGGTTTTGACTAATTTCCACGAATCCATGCTTAAATTCATCCTTTAATTTCGAATTTGGGTTGAATATTGGAAAATTTTGGATAAAATTCTTAAAACGAGTTTTTGAGTTTTGAGAAAATTTTTTATATCCGATTCAAGTGATTTTTGTATGGTTAGACTCGTGAGTGAACGGGTGTCCGGAATTTGTAACTCTTACCCGATTTCGGGACGTGGGCCCGGGGACTTTTTCGGCAATTTTCCTAATTTCGCGTATTAGCTTCGAATTTATTAGTTAGATTACTTTCTTAAAGCTATATTTACATTATGCAATTGAATTGAATAGATTTGGGCCATTTGGAGTCGGGTACTCGTGGCAAGAATGTGATTCCGGGTTGAATTGAGAAGTCGAGGTGAGTGACTTGTCTAATTTTATGTTGGGGACTTCCCCCTTAGGATATTGATGCTAAATGTTGTGTGGGTGTCGTGTACTTGAGGTGACGAGTACGTGCACGGGCCATTATTTCAAAAATCTATTTTTTTTCCTCCCTAAAACATAAATTCTTTCCTCTTCTATGAACTTGCTCTCATATGATATATTGTTTAGCTTAGATTAGGAAAGCATGCTTATGTGCCTAATTGCCTACTTGATTTTCGGTGCGCCATGCCTAGTTAAGCCCTTATCTTCCTTATCTGTGATTAGTATAAACTGTGTAATTTCGATGTTATGCTTGTCATTCATCCTGCATAGCATATTTAAATTGGGACTACAGACGTATTTCGGGAGATCCCCCTATACTGCATATTTACTTTGGGACTACCGGACGTATTCCGGGAGATCCCCATGTACTGCATATTTACTTTGGGACTACAGACGTATTCCAGGAGATCCCCCTGTACTGCATATTTATTTTGGGACTACGGACGTATTCCGGGAGATTCCCCCCTGTACTGCATAATCATTTGGAACTACGGGACGACATCCCGGGAGATTCCACTTTGTGATATATTGTGTTGAGCCGAGGATTTTCTTTACTGTAGAACTTATGTTGTTTTTCTTAAATTGTTTACTGTAGACATTACCTATATTTTGTACTGTTTTAAACTGACTTATTTAGAAATCCAGTAGAGCCTTAACCTGAAGTCTTCACTACTTGATCGGGGTTAGGCTTGACACTTACTAGGTACCAAATGTGGTGTACTCATGCCCTTTCCTGCACATGTTTTTCGTGTGCAGATCTAGGTACGAGCTATCATCCTCGTGGTTGGTCGTTGCTGCTGATTCTAGGAGACTACAAGGTATTTCTGTCGCGTCCGCAGAATCCCCCGAGTCCTTCTATTCTATCTTGTAGAGACGTTCTTTTTGTACTTTTCCAGTTTTTGTTAGAGCTACAATAGTGTTAGAAGCTTGTGAATGTCTGTGATATTCCGGGTTTTTGGGAAGTTATATTTTGTATGAGCCGAGTCGCCAGTATGTTATTTATGTCATTGATCTTATCCCCTTTATTGCTTGCGTTTTATTTCGATTTTTCCCCGTTACAGTAGGCTTATCTAATCGTAAAGACTAGGTGCCGTCACCATACATTCAGAGGGTAAATCGGGTCGTGACAACTTCCAGAGCTCAATATGCTGAAGTAATCCTCCTGGTCTCTAATGTTCATATTTAACTTGCTGACAGTTGAGACACTTGGCCACAAATTCCACTATGTCCTTTTTCATCCTTCTCCACCAATAGTGGGTCCCGGTACATCTTCGCGGCACCCGAATGGATGGAGTACCGCGAGCTATGGGCCTCCTCCAGAATCAACTCCCGAAGCCCATCTACATTGGGGACATAGATTCGCCCCTGCATCTTCATCACGCCATCATCATCTATAGACACATCTCTAGCATCGCCTCACCGGACCCTGTCCTGAAGAACCAGAAGGTGGGGTTCATCATACTGGCGCTCTCTGATGCGGTCATAAAGAGAAGATCGAGCAACCACACAAGCTAATACCCGGCTAGGCTCTGAAATATCCAACCTCACGAACTGGCTGGCTAAATACTGAACATCCAAGGCTAAAGGCCTCTCAGCCGCTGGAAGATATGCCAAGCTCCCCAAACTCTCCGCCCGACGACTCAAGGCGTCGGCCACTACATTGGCCTTCCCCGGGTGGTATAATATGGTGATATCATAGTCTTTAAGTAGCTCCAACCACCTCCGCTGATGTAGATTAAGGTCCTTCTGCCTGAAAAAGTGCTGCAAACTCCGGTAATTAGTGTAAATCTCATAGGGAACACCGTACAAATAATGACTCCAGATCTTCAGGTCGTGAACAATAGCTGCTAACTCGAGGTCATAAATCAGATAATTCTTCTCATGCACCTTCAACTGCCTGGACACGTAGGCAATCACCCTACCATCCTGCATCAATACTGCTCCAAGGCCAATCCTCGAGGCATCACAATAGACAGTGTAGGACCCCGAACCCGTAGGCAACACTAATACTGGGGCCGTAGTCAAAGCTGCCTTGAGCTTCTGAAAGCTCTCCTCACACTCCTCGGTCCACCTGAACGGAGCACCCTTCTCGGTCAGCCTGGTCATAGGTGCTGCAATAGATGAAAATCCCTCCACAAAGAAATGGTAGTACCCTGCCAACCCAAGGAAACTGCGGATCTCCGTAGCTGATGACGGTCTAGGAAAACTCTGCACCACCTCCACCTTCTTCGGATCTACCTTGATCCCATCACAAGACACTATGTGGACAAGAATGCCACTGAATCAAGCCAGAACTCACACTTAGAGAATTTTTCATACAATCTCTTCTTCCTCAAAGTCTGAAGCACGGTCCTCAAGTGCTGCTCATGATCTTCCCTTGATCGGGAATATACCAGGATGTCGTCAATAAACACAATGACAAAGGAATCAAGATAAGGCCGGAATACACTGTGCATCAAATGCATAAAAGATGTTGGGGCATTGGTAAACCCAAATTACATGACAAGAAACTCGTGGTGACCATATCTGGTCCTGAAAGCAGTCTTCGGGATGTCCGGCTCCCGAATCTTCAGCTGATGATAGCCAGATCACAAGTCAATCTTGGAGAATACTCTAGAACCCTGTAACTGGTCGAATAAATCATCAATGCGAGGCAAAGGATACCCGTTCTTCACTATAACCTTGTTCAGCTGCCAATAATCAATACACATACGCATAGAGCCATCCTTTTTCTTCACAAATAGCACTGGAGCACCCCAAGGTGATACACTGGGCCTGATGAAACCCTTATCAAGCAACTCCTGTAACTGCTCCTTCAACTCCTTCAACTCATGAGGAGCCATACGATAAGGAGGAATAGAAATGGGATGAGTTCCCGGCAACAAATCAATGCCGAAATCAATATCTCTGTCGGGCGGCATATCCGAAATATCAGTTGGGAATACATCAAGAAAGTCCCTCACTAATGGGACTGACTCAACTAGAGGGGTATCAACACTGACATCTCTCACATAGGCCAAATACGCATCATACCCCTTCTCAACCATCCGTTGAGCCTTAAGAAATGAAATGACCCTGCGGGGAGTATACTCTAAAGTACCTATCCACTCTAATCTCGGCAAGCCTGGCATGGCCAGCATCACGGTCTTAGCTTGACAATCAAGATTAGCATAATGGGGCGACAACCAGTCCATGCCCAAGATAACATTGAAATCTACCATGCTGAGTAATAACAAATCAACCCTGGTCTCAAAACCACTAAGAGTAATCAAACACGACCGATATACGCGGTCCACAACTAGAGAGTCTCCCATAGGAGTAGATACATAAATATGGGAACTCAAAGAATCCCGAGATATCCCCAAATGTGGAGCAAAATAAGAGGACACATATGAATACGTAGAGCCTGGGTCAAATAATACTGATACATCCCTGTGACAGACAGGGAAAATACTTGTGATGACTGAATCTGAAACAACAACCTTAGAACGAGCTGGAAGGGCATAGTATCTGGCCTGGCCTCCCCCTCTAGGGCGACCCCTACCTCCTCGACCTCCACCTCGAGTTTGCTGAGGAGGTGGAGTGGCAGCTGGGGCTGGAAGAATAGCCGGAGGACCCGGCAGAGCACGTGGAGGCTGATAAGACTGTGGAGGTGCACCCCTCCTGGCCCTGGGGCAATCTCTAATCATGTGACGAGTGTCACCACACTCAAGACAACCCCTCGGAGGACGCTGCGGCTGAGACTGAATAGGAGCTGGCCTGCTGGGCGGGCCGGTAATAGCGCCTCGAACTGGAGGCATACTGGATACTGGCGGTGCATAATAGGGCTCTTTAGGTCTAGGAGGAGCTGGAATACCGCTGGCTGCTAGAAGAGATGAATGAACATGGCGACCCACAAAGCCCCTACCATAGCATGATGCTTGTGCACAAGCTGCTGAAAAATGGCCAGTCTCTCGAGACCTCTTGGCCTCTCTCTCCTCTCGCTCCCGCGCAAACATGCCCTCTACTCTCCTTGAAATACTCACTGCCTGCTGATAAGTGATATCCATCTCCAAATCTCTGGCCATACTGGTTCGAATACTAGGGTGAAGTCCACCAATGAAGCGGCAAACCCTCTCTCTGACTGTGGCAACCAAGGCTAGTGCATGCCGATCTAACTCACTGAAATGGACTACATACTCCGACACAGTCATAATACCCTGGCACAACTGCTAAAACTCCACGTGCCAGGTATCCCTGAGGCTCTGAGGGGAATACTCTCGAAGAAAGATCTCTCAAAACTGAGTCCAAGTGAGTGAGGCTGCCTCGTTCTGACTACTCAGCTCATAGGCACGCCATCACTGATATGCCGCTCCCCTCAGCTGGAAAGCGGTGAAAAAAACCCCACTGGTCTCCACAATTCCTATCGTGCGGAGTATACGATGACACTCCTCAAGAAAACCCAGAGCATCCTGTGAAGCTAGTTCGCTGAAAGTAGGTGGGTGGTGCTTCTTGTACCTCTCAAGTCTGAGCTGCTCTGCCTTAGAAGCAGCTACCCTGGTCTCATGTTGTACCGGAGCCACTGGGGGCATAGGAATATACTTCGGGGCCTGATTAACCCAGCTCCTCTGCTCAAGAGTGCGGGCTGCGGGAGTCTATGCCCCTCCCCCAGCCTGAGATGTAGCAGGAGCTATCGGAAGCAGTCCAGTCTGGGCTAGAGTGCTAAACATGCTCATGAACTAAGCCAAAGTCTCCCGGAGGGCTGGAGCAGCAATAGGGGCCTTCTCTGTCGCTTCTCTCACCGGTTCTCAGGCTGCACTGCGTGCTCGTCTTCTACCCCTACCCCTGCCTCTGGCTGGGGCTGGGTGCCTGGTCGTCAGTCCGTCTACGGGTCCTCAACATCTGTGAGAAAGAATATAATAGAGTTTTAGATTTTTTTTTTTGATGTCAATAACTCGCACGACTAGAAAAACAAAGAAATATGATTGTTCTTAACAGTTACATAGCCTCCCGAAGATAGATACGGACGTCTCCGCACCGATCCGCGAGACCCTAATAAACCGACTTGTGACTGGTGACTCCTATGAACCTAGATGCTCTGATACCAACTTGTCACAACCCGATTTACTCTTCACATGTGTCGTGACGGCACCTAGTCACTACGACTAGGTAAGCCTACTATAAAGGGGAAAACTAGAACAAAACACAAGAAATAAAAGGGATAAGGGACACGATGTAAATAACGTACTGGCCGCTCGGCTCATACAAAATATAACTCCCCAAGACCCGAAATGTCACAGACAGTCACAAGCTTCTAACAGTACTGTAGCTCTAACAAAAACTGGAAAGTACATAAGAAAATCTCTACAAGCTAGAATGGAAGGGGACTCAGAGGATTCTGCGGACGCGGCAGAAATACCTTGCGATCTCCTGGAATTAGCAACAACGACTAACCACGAGGCTGATAGCTCGTACCTGGATCTGCACATGAAAAACATGTGCAGGAAAGGGCATGGGTACACCACATTTGGTGCCCAGTAAGTGCCAAGCCTAACCCTAGTCGAGTAGTGACGAGGTCAGGTGAAGGCTCTACTGGATTTCTATATAATTCAATTTAAAACAGTACAAATATAGGTAATGTATACAGTAAACAGTTTAAGAAAAAAAATATAAGTTCTACAGTAAAGAGAGTCCTCGGCTCAACACAATATATATCACAGGGTGGAATCTCCCAGGATACCGTCCCGTAGTTCCAAATGATTATGCAGTACAAGGGGATCTCCCGGAATACGTCCTTAGTCCCAAAATAAATATGCAGTGCAGGGGGATCTCCCAGATTACGTCCGTAGTCCCAAAGTAAATATGCAGTATAGGGGGATCTCCCAGAATACGTCTATAGTCCCAAATTAAATATGTAGTACAATGGGATCTCCCGGAATACGTCCGTAGTCCCAATTTAAATATGCAGTACATTGGGATCTCCCCAAATACGTCCGTAGTCCCAAATGAAATATGCTATGCAGGACGAATGACAAGTATAACATCGAATTTACACAGTTTATACTAATCACAGATGACCCAAATAAGGGTTTAACTAAGCATGGCGCACAGAAAATCAAGTAGGCAATTAAGCACGTAAGCATGCTTTCCTAATCTAAACTAAACATTAAATCATATGATTGCAAGTTCATAGAAGAGAAAAACAATATATGTTTTAGTAAGGGAAAAATGAGGTTTTTGAAATAACGGCCTGTGTACACATTCGTCACCTCACATACACGACACCCACACAACATTTAGCATCAAAAATCATAAGGGGGAAGTCCCCAACACAAAGTTAGGCAAGCTACTTACCTCTATTGCTCAATTCAACCCGGAATAACATTCTTCCCACGAGTACCAAACTCCGAATGGACCGAATATATTCAAATAAGTTTCATAATGTAAATATCACTACAAGCAACTAGTTTAACAACTAAATTTGAAGCTAAAGCACGAAATTAGGGAAATTCCCCAAAAATGTCTCCCGGTCCCACGACTCGAAATCGGGTAAAAGTCACAAATTCCGAACACCCATTCACTCACGAGTACACTCAACCAAAAATCATCAAAATCCTACGTCGAATTCTCACTCAAAACTCGGATTCTCAATTGGGGGACCTTTCTCTCATTTTCAAACATTTTCCCACAATTTCTCCCTAATTACGTTGAAGAATTCACTATAGATCGATGAAATACAAGGGAAATAGGATTAGGAATCGTACCTATTAATCTCCTCTTCAAAATCCTCACAAAATCGCCAATTCCCGAGCTCTAAATTAATTTTAGAAATTATGAACTCAAACCCTCGATTTCTCCTATTTCTGACTAGCGATTTTTGCTTCTGCGGTCAATTGGGCCGCACCTGCAGTCCCGCACCTGCGGAAAAGGCATCGCAGGTGCGAAAAATCATTGAATGGGTTGGGGCCGCACCTGCGGAAAAGGCATCGCAGGTGCGAAAACTCATTATGGGTTGGGGCCGCACCTGCGGACCCAGCCAGCCTAAAAATCCGCACCTGCGCAACCCCTTACCGCACTTGCGTGTCCGCACCTGCGGCTCCCCCTTCCGCAGGTTGGAGACACCAGAACCAACAACTTCAGCTATTAGCTTAAGTCTAAAAATCTTCCCGTTGAGCATCCGGAACACACACGAGGCCCCCGAGACCTCAACCAAAACCACCAACCAGTACTACAACCTTATTCAAACTTATTCGATCATTCAAACCACATCATATAACACGAAAAACAAGAATTAAACATAAATTCAAGCCTAAGAACTTAGCAAATTTCCGAAATCCACAATGATGCCGAAATACATCAAAACTAGTCCAATTTATCTCAAATTTGACACACAGGTCACAAATGACACCACGAACCTACAACCACTCCCGAAAATCCATTCTGATTCCGATATCAAAATTTCACCTATCGGCCGAAATCGCCGAAATTCCAACTTTCGCCAATTCAAGCCTAAACCACTACACACCTCGAAAACACATTCCGGACACGCTCCTAACCCCAAAATCACTCATCGGAGCTAAGGAGTTGACGGAATTCCATTCCGTACCCATATTCACACAGTTCTAACCCCGGTCCAATTTCTAAAGCTTAAATTCAAAATTAGGGACTAAGTGTCCCAAAACTCTCTGAATTTCATAGCTAATCACTCCGGCAAGTCCCAAAAGCAGAAACAAATTTAGGGAAAGCAGTTATTACGGGACTGTGGCTCTAACTCTCAAAAAAACCGGCCAGGTCGTTACACTCCCCCACTTGGCTCAAAGCCATAGGTCAAAACACACAATAACTCACAAATGCCCATACTCGATTACTACTATAATACCGCAATGAGATTTAACCAAATCCTTCTTGAACTCCTGTAACGCAAACCATCTAGTACATCAAATTATCTGCAAATCTCGCATTCACCATTATAATAGTCAGGCCAACTTCCACAAGCGATCTAAACTCAAATTACAACACATATCATTCACTGGTAGCAAGGAACTCGCTACAAAACAACATAAGGATCACACAACCTCAGGACACCCCACAGGAGATAACCCAACCTGCTTGGCCTCAAATTGATATCTCTCTCAGTATGAACTCATAATGCCACATGAAGATCTATTTCACTCCACAACTAACCTACATGACAGGTCTTTCAATACACCCATAACTCGAGGCCATATGCCAAATCCATACCGAAGTCAAACACCCAATAGTCCTGCTACATCTCAAGAAAACTCTTCTTGTCACATTCAAACAATTTGAACACATCTCGCAATCAAATCATACTCACCACATAGTCATCCAGTCACAAAATCCCACCAATAAGGACACAAACGGACATATAAGTCCCAAAATGGATGTGCTCACACAATCAAAATCTCAGTACTCAAGCCGTAGACAAGACCCGGCCTCAAGTCCTCCAGACTGGCTCATCATCAATATGCCAAAATCACATCTCGCACCTCAACCACGGAAATCACAAGTCGTCGATGCACAACTGATACCGAGCGCTCATGTGCGTACACGAATACATGGAAGAAGTTTAAGGAGTACGTTTCAAGCTGAATCAATGCCGCACGATAAGGAAATAAAGATTGGAAGTATATCCTAGATGTCCTGTAGCCTCTCGAAGATAGGTATGGACGTCATCATACCGATCCAAGACTCTACTAGACACTTGCTCATGACTTGTAGAACATATGAACCTAGAGCTCTAATACCAATCTGTCACGACCCAAAATCTGCTAGTCGTGATGGAACCTAACCCAACCCGCTAGGTAAGCTAACTAATAATTATCAAATTTCAATAATCTTAATGAGTCAAGTAAACAATATAAATTATCTGAATCTATTACGTTTCCCAAGGACGGGTAATAAAAATCATGAGCTTCTAAGAATAAAGTTTACAAATGAAAGAGAAATAAATACATAGTCTATTTGAAAAGTACACAAACAACACAATTTAATCTAAGGCTACCCCGAAAAACAAAGGCAGCTACAACATGGATGAGGATACATCTTCAAATCCAGCAACCCTCGAGCACATCAATGACTGCAACCAACATCTGCACTCAATGTGACAAAGTGTAGTATCAGTACAACTGACCTCATGTACTGAGTAAGCAACAAACCTAACCTTAGGTTGAAAGCCGTGACGACCTAACACCGGGTCAGGTCCAATATCAATATTATCACAAGAACTCATAACAACACAATGCAAGTATAAAGGAGCATCTCAGAAATAGAAAATACTCAACTCGTTCACAGTTCCAGAAAATAGGTATGCTTTTCAAGTATCTTAGTAAAAATTCAATTCATTTGCCAAAAATGCCAAAAATACAGGTAAGTTTGAAAACTGTGATTTTCTAAAAAATCCTTTCGATGATAAGTGACACGTTTCATTTTCTTTCCAAATAACGAGTATAAAATCCCTCTCTATGCCCACATATAAATGTGTGTAAAAATCATGAATGACGTGATACCGTACAACATGAGGAAAAATCTATGCAGGTATGTCATGTATGCATGCCAATGCCATGTATCCCAGAGATGAATCATGTACTCACACTCTCAGAGTACTCAATCTCACTATATCACTCTTTTCACTCATCAATGCTCAACCACTCAGTACAGTATATGGCCCATACGGACCAGGGAAATCCATCCTGGAACATAAACAACACTGACTATAAGCCATTCAAGTGCTTCAGAAAAATCCATGCCCAGGTAAATCCATCCCTAAATAATATATAAATGCTCAACCACTCAGTACTATATATGGCCCATGCGGCCCAGTGAAATCCATCACGGAACATACTCAATAATGACTATACGTCACTAGGTATCGAGGAAAAAGGGAAATCCATCCCTGTGGAGAAATCCATCTCCATATATCAATACTTCAGACAAATCCATGTCAAGGGAAATTCATCCCTCAATAATATCATCCGCACTCACTGGGGGTCTGTTACAGACTCCGGAGGGTCTCCTACAGCCGAAGCGCTATCATAAGCCAATCCAGGCATAAATCAATATAACATGCTGCGGTGTGCAGCCCGATCCCATAACTTTCACTCATAATGAGGCTCTCAACCTCACTCAGTCATCAATCTCTCCAGTCTCACCCACGGGCTCACAATGTCATGAAAAATGACCCGGAACAATGATATGATGTATCAACAAGTGACAACTGAGACTGAGATATGATATGAATGCATGGATGTGACTGAGTACGATATATCAATGAAATGAATGAGATAACAACAATAAACGACCACTATGGGTACAAACAATATCAGCATAAAGCCTAAACATGATATTTTGCATGATTGACAGCTCAATTAATTTATTCAAATGATGAAAACACAATTATCAACAAAATAGGGCTACTATACAGTGCCATGCGAACAACAGAGTTCCAATTCACAGGGTGCACACTCACACGCCCGTCACCTAGCATGTGCGTCACCTCAATACCAACCACAAAACACGTAATGCGGTGTTTCATACCCTCAACACTAAGTTTAGAAGAGTTACTTACCTCGAACGAGCCAATACCAATGCCGAGCATGCCAAGCGGTGCTCCAAAGATAGCATCCCCCGTGTTCCGATCTCCGAACGGCTCGAAACGGACCAACAAAAATTCAAATACATCAAATAATGCCAAAGGAACCAATCCGGATCATAAAATATCAAATCTTGAATCAAATCCCAAAACCGACCCAAAAAGCCTAATCAGGGCCCGCATCTCGGAACGCAAAAAAACTCACAAAATCCGATAAACCATTTAATTATAAGTCCAACCATACTAATTTCATCTAATTCCGACTCCGAATCGATATTCAAAACTTAAAAATTCACTTTATAAAACTTTAGGCAAAACCCCCCAAATTTCACTTTGAAATCATCAATCAAATGCCAAAAACGAAGATGGATTCATGAAATATAACCAAAAACGAAGAGAGAACATTTACCCCAATCCATATGGTGAAAAATAGCCTCCAAAATCACCCAAATCTGAGCTCTCCAACTCAAAATATGACCAAATTAAATGAACAAACTCTTATTTTATATATTTTTCTACCAACTATTGTGCCTCGCTTCTCGTGCCAAACCATCCCGAAACTCGCTTTTGATGCCTCAAATGGATTTCTTGTGAAAATTTAGTCAAGTTAGGCTCTTTAATCACTCCATTTGACCTTATATTGAAGGAGATATGTTGGTTTCAATATTTGGAAATAATGTAGATTTTCAAATACGAACTCAGTGGCAATTTCGTAATTAATCTGAAAAATATGACAACCCAATTCTTAGTAAAATGACCATAAAATCTCATACAATGTCCAAATTCGACGATTCATTTTTCTATGGCTCCGTAATTACGATACAGATCTAATGCTTCAATAAAAACAGAAATCAGAGCTCATTTGCTTATTGTAGTACCATTTATGCTTAAAGAAACGACGTCGAAACATAAAAAAACGGGCGCAACATAACCGAAACATATCCGAAACTCACTCGAGCCCCTCGGGACCCTATTTGAACATACCAACAAGTTCCATATCATAACACGGACCTACTCTGACCTCAAAACACACATAACAACATCAAAACAACAAATCACACCTCAATTCGAAATCTTTCAAACTGCTACAACCGATGCCGAAACCTGTCAAATCACGTCCGATTGACCTCAAATTTTATACACAAGTCAAATTTGACATTACAGACCTGCTCCAACTTCCGGAATCAGAATCTGACCCCGATATCAAAAAGTTCACTCCCGGTCAAGCTTTCCGAAATTCCAACTTTCGTCATTCCAAGCCAAATTCCACTACGGGCCTCCAAATGAAAATCATGCCTCACTCCTAAGTCCAAAATCACCCAACGGAGCCAACAGAACCATCAAAAATCCAATCCGAATGCAAATACTAAAAAGTCAAACTTGGTCAAACCTTTCAAATTTAAAGCTTATGGCTGAGAATCATTCTTCCAAATTAATTTCGAATAACCTGAAAATCAAAATCGGCGATTCACATAAGTCATAATACATTATATGGAGTTACTCATGCCCGAAAACTATCGAGCGAAGTGTAATTGCTCAGAATGACTAGTCGGGTCGTTACAAGGACCAAGGTTGTTGGAACTCAAAGACTAAACCCTTAGTAGTTCTGAAATTGGGTCAACGATTTGGGGGAAAACCCTAATGGAGAAGCTATGGTGAAAGGAGAAATTGGGAGAAGAAAGTGAGGTGAGAGAGTAGGTTAATAAAATAAAATTGGGGTCTATTAAAAAAGAATACTGTATCGGGTCGGTTTAATAAAATAAGAGTGATGAGTCGAGTTGGTTTATTATTTAAATTAGGGTTTAGATAGAATGCACTAGATTGCGACACATGTCAAAATTTGGTGCTAAATATTTTATTAGTGAGGTTTGTTAAAGAAAAAAGCATATGTGATTCAACTTATACACGACACGAGCAAAATTGAGTCCACCTTTTAATGATGGTAAATATGTACAATTTCGTATAATTTATTGGCATATCTGAACTTTTTTCCGTTAAAAATAATGTTAGCATTATTATAAAGTGAGAAATTTTATTTAGTATGAGGCTCAACCAACAAATGTTGTGTGACGGCATATTCTGTGCCCAAATCTATCTCTCCTCTTTCAGACCATCTTCTTCCTCGTTCTTTTCATCACATTTTTTGCATTGATTGTTTGTTATTTTTCTTCCTCATACTCTCTGTCTCTGAGTTTCTATCTTAATTATTTCTTCTTTGCTGTTCCTTTTTTGGCTCTTTCTTTTCTAATCTTCTCCTCTGTGAGTCTCCATGTTTTTTTTAGCGAAAAATTCAAAAGGTTCTCAATATCTAATTTTACTCTTAGAACTGTTTCAACAATGCATTAACACAAAATATTTGATTTGTTCGACCGTGTTGATCAAGTATTGCCTTTAAAGTCATCTTTTTATGGTTGAAAATTACGGACCTGAAGTGGATCTTAATCACATTTTGGAAACATTGAATATGTTCTTTGGAGCTGTCCATATTGCTCCAAAAAAATAAAGCCAAAATCAATTTAATTGAGAATTTAAGTAATCTATTTATGTATAGTTTTTGGTACTTTGCAATGTCAAAGATGAAAATTTTAAACTATCATCAGAAAACAATTACAAGGGCTTGAGAGGAAGATTGATGATAAGGAAACTTAAAGAGGAAACGAAGTCCTTGTGAAATGAAAATAAGGAAGAAGGAAGCAAGATGCTTATGGGGTTATGAAGAGGAGAGAAGAAAGAGCAAAAGAGAAATTAACAAAAAGTCATGGTACACTTGTCACACAGTAAAGATGTTGACAATAGTTGATTCTCACACCAAATAAAATTAACAGTAGTTGTAGACAATTACGATTTACGATCATTCCATTTCCCACCTATTATTTTTGCTTCATTTTATAATTTAATAATCAATCATAATTTATATGTTGCTCCTTAGTCGCCAAGTACTAGCATCGCAACATTATTGGCCTAAAAAGATCGGGTCTTGCGAATTTGATTCCAACTAATAACCAGAGGTATATAAGTATGATTTCGCATAATTCAAGAACAACGATCGATTCTTTTCTCTTTAACATTTGATTTTCTTCAAATCTCTACCACAATACAGATAACAATTTTGTTGCATAAACTGGTTGTATGTCATGCTTTATTGGGATTTATTTGAAAAACAGGACGTAAGCTTATAATATAAGTTTCAGTCCCTTAACTAATGCACAAATCTTTCTTTCTCTTTTGGTAATCACAGCCAATATTATTGTAACGATCCGATCGGTCGTTTTGAGCTCTAGCGCGTCGTTCAGCGGTTTGAGGCTGTGAGCAACTTCGTTTCAGGTATTATGACTTGTAGGTGTGGTCGGAATTGAATTTCGGGAAGTTTAGAGTTGATTTGGAAAGAAAATTCTCATTTCAGAAGCCTTAAGTTGGAAGAATAAATTAAGATTGAAATTTTGTGTAAACGACCTCCGAATCAGGATTTGAAGGTTCCAGCAGGTTCGTATGATGATTTCGGACTTGGGTGGATAACCCGGGAGCGTTTCGGCGCATATTGTGGAAGTCAGCATTTTTGAAGAAATTTCCTAAGTTTGGCTTGAATCTCATTTCAGTGATGTTGATGTCCGTTTAGGATTCCGAGTCTGGGAATAGCTTTGCATGGTGATTCTGGAGTTGAGAGCGCGATCGGAAGTGAATTTGGATGTCCGTAGGTCGTTTTGAAGCCATTTGGCTAAAGATAGAAATTTGAAGGTTTTTGAGAAATCCGACCGGAAGTGGAAGTTTTGATATCGAGGTCGGAATGCGATTCCCGAAGTTGGAGCAAGTCCGTAATGTCGAATATGACTTGTGTGCAAAATTTGAGGTCAATCGGACGTGATTTGATAGGTTTCAGCATCGAAAGTGGAAGTTTGAAAGTTCTAAGTTCATTACGCTTGAATTGGGCTGCGATTCGTGGTTTTGATGTGGTTGGAGGTGATTTCAAGGTTCGACTAAGTCCGTGTGAGGTTATGGGACTGAGTCGTGGGATTTGGACGGGGGCCTCAGGTGCGTTTCGGGGTGAATTCAGACCATTTTTCTCTGTTTTGCTGCTGCTATCTTCTGTTGTATCTGGTGTGCTATGCGATCGCAATGAAGGAAATTTGAGGGGCTGGAATTTTGCTTTATGCGATCGCACAGAAGGAAAATAATTGAGGTGCAGGGAATTGCCCTGTGCGACCGCAGGGGTTGTGGTGCGATCGCACAAGGGTGCGTTTTGGGCATCTGGAGCTTGGCCTGTGCGAACACGGGAGATGTGATGCGAACGCACAGGAGGAAATCTAGGGGCAGCATAGTTGGCCTATGCGATCGCAAAGCTTTTCATGCGATCGCATAGGGGGTTTTTTTGGGCAGTGTTTTAAAAACAGAATTTGTGGCCATTTCTTCATTTCTTCCTTGCTATGGTCGATTTTGGAGGAGCTTCAGGAGAGGATTCCTTCATGCAATGTCTAGGTAAGTAAATTCCTCCCGTTTTTAAGTTAAATACAAGACTATATGCATGAATTAGACATGGAAATTGGTAGAAAAATTGGAATTTTGGAGGAAAGACCTAAAAATTGTATTTTGGATTTTTACCACGAATTGAGCATGAATATTTGAGTAAATTGTATATTTGAGTTAGTAACGCTATGGGTGGGGTATATTTTCGAGAAATTTTGGATTCCGGACACGTAGACCCGAGGGCATTTTGGTCATTTCATTGAGCGGGGTTGGGAAAGTATATAATTTGAATTTGTTGTGAGTATTATGATGAATTTTCATTGGATTGTCGTTGTTTGGTTAGTTTCGGAGCGTTGTGCAACGATTTGAGTCGTCAGAAGGGCTTCGAGGCCGGTTATGGAATTTCGGAGCGAGGTAAGTCTCCTTTCTAACTTTGTGAGGGGGAATTGTCCCCTAGGTGAATTAATTAAGTATATGCTATTATCTTCGAGGGCTACGTACGCACGAGGTGACGGGAGTCTGTGCGTAGCTACTATTATTCCATGTCCAGGTAACCTAGGACCCACTAGCATGTTTTACCTGTTGTACCTGTGATCTTGTCTGTAATATTAATCTGCTAACATAATAGAAATTGTAATTGAATGACTAAAGAAGATTAGAGTTTATTTTCTTAAGCATCTCAAAAGAGAATTTATTTCCTTCGCGGGCAATTGTGTTTCCAGATAAGGTTATGTTATTAAACATTATAAAAACTGGGCAAGTGAATTTCGAAAAAAAGGGTTTAAATACTATTTTGTGGTTTTCAAAAGAGAAATCTGTCATTTACTTGAGTATTTGTGTTCCCGATGTATTCAGGGTGGATTGTTGATTGTGCATGTCTGCATGTGACCGCTTCGCAATTCACATTCCGCGAGCAGAGTCTTTTTTCCCCCACTCTCATGGGAGCGGGCCGTACGCCACAGCGAGATTGAAAGAAATATTATGGTTCAGGCCGTTCGACCCTCGGCAGTCCATGGAGATGATTATTATGATGGCTCATGCCGGTTGTCCTTATCCCGTATGCGCATGCTAAATTGTTAAAGGTTTTTCATGATTTTTGAAGTGATAAGATATTTGGGGGAAAATAAAGAGAAAATTGTTTATTTAAGATATTTTTGAAAATAATGAGAAAGTGGTAACCGTTTGTTTATTTCCAATTTTTACTTGGATTTCAGTGCCT
The DNA here is from genome assembly GCA_005239525.1 of Nicotiana knightiana. Lineage (NCBI taxonomy): Eukaryota > Viridiplantae > Streptophyta > Magnoliopsida > Solanales > Solanaceae > Nicotiana > Nicotiana knightiana. The sequence continues at coordinate 14,272 of ML404573.1, read as the reverse complement.
TATATATATGCTGCTTTACTACCTTTACATGCCTATCGTGTTCATCTTATACTGTTAATTAATTTGCTGGCCCTTAGTGAGTGTCTAATTCGACCTCTCGTCACTATCTCTCTGAGGTTAGGCAGGCGACTTACTGAGTAGACGTTATTTTTGTACTCATGCTACACTTGCTGTGCATTTTATTGCATATGTACTTTCATAGAAATGTGGATGATTCAGAGACTTAGGCGAGCTGCATCATCCCGAGGCGATCCGCAACTGACAGAGTCTCCCTCGTACTGTATTTATTTTTATTTTAAATTTCCTTGTCCAATTTATATTTCGGACAGGCTTTGTGATGATTTTATAAATCCTTAGAAATTGCACATGTACTTGTGACACCGGATTCTGGGATGTGTTGGGATATAATTGCTAATATGAAATATTCAAACTATTGCGTTACTCGACATGTTTAATTTAGTTAATATGTAGTAAAGTGAAAGGAAATGCCTTTTTCATAAATGTTAAAACAGGAAATTATTTCAATTAATTTATGATTTGGCTTGCCTGACATGATGTCCGGTGCCATCACGACCTTATGGATTTTGGGTCGTGACAACATGGTATCAGAGCGCTAGGTTCCCTTAGGTCTCACGAGTCATGAGCATGTCTAGTAGAGTCTTTCAGATCGGTACAGAGACGTCTGTACTTATCTTCAAGAGGCCACAGGGCTGTTAGGAGTACTTCCCTTCTTGATTCCTCATCGTGCGATTCAATTCCTTTGAGGCTTATGCCTGTGTTCATTTCTACTCAATCTTACGCGTCGCGAAACGCTTGCTATGAATCAGGAATTTTGAGGAGTTGAAATGGTGCTACAGATGTAATTCGAGATGTTTCCATGTATAATTGGTTAGGGCTATTGTTATGGCCCTACAAGAGAATAATATGTTGTTTCAGCTCAGTAACTGTGTTTCTGAGAGTGTTAAGGCTATGCTCAGGTAGTGATGATGCTTGCGATTGGTTATCGTGTGATGTCAATATGATGATAGAATGCTTGCCCGTATGTTGGGGGTGATGAATGGTTTGAAGGGAGGTCTTCTCAGAGTGTGATTTTGAGATTTCGGTATTTTAGTTCCGGCAGAGGAAAGGCATTTGGGTTATGAATGGTCCAGTTGGGGTTAATAAAGTAGTAAGGCTGGGTGTCTTCAAGTGGGGTGGGATATGCACTTGTGACGTGAAGTCGTCATCATTGATTGAATGGAATGTGTTAAGTTTGTCGGTGCTATGATTTCTTCAGTTGCGTGGGGTCAGAGTATTGAGAAGAAGTATTGAAGAATGTGGTTGGCAGAGAATGATCCTGAAGTAAGGCTAGGCGGTGGTTCCATTTCTAGGAGGCCAGGTGTAAGAAGCGGTAGTCGAGCAGTCGCAAAGTGGGGGAGCGACATCATAGCTTGGAACTTGAAGATATTGTCGCGCATTTAATGGATGTCCATGAGAAGCGAACGATGAATCATGGCGTAGGATGGGGTATTGAAGTCGCAGAGAGCGTGCATTTCATCACAGTTGGAAGGTGTCCGCGGGTGATTTCCACAGGTGGGCTATCTCCTATGAATGGGTTAGCGGTGGCATGGTTGGCAAGTCGCTATGAGAGGTGCTAGTGGCTATCCGGTAGGAGGCGGAATGTGTGAATGATTCTAGAGAATTTGAGTATTTAGAGAGTGCTAGCAAGAGGATTTGGAAGAATTTGGATGGATTGGTTGAGCAAGATCACGTCATCAAAGTAGAAAGGATCTCGGCATGGTCTAGAGTGGTGCAAGGAGTAACTTCGGGCTAAGTGGGGGAGTCCCACCATCTGCAGTTGGGTTGTAGGGTTGTCTTCTCATAGGGTTGCGGATTGTCGGCGTGTTGGAAGGTTATTTTAGCTAAGGGAAAGGAGTAAAATGGTGATTGTGCATGGGATTTGATGAATGTGTGCAAAAGTTGGCCCTGTCGGGCCAGGGTTAGGCTTTGGAACATTTAGAATTTTGCTTAAGGCATAGTGGAGTTGTCAGGGTAGTGACTAAGTCACGTGCTTCAAGGAAAAGGGTGTTTAGGTGCTAGAAGAGCCCTGGAGTTGATTGTATTCGGGGCCAGTCAGAGTGGGTGACTCTCAATAGCGGTCCTAGTGAATTCAAAGTTAAGAATGCGGCGTTTAAGGGTTTCAGGCAGCAGTATGATCGAGAATCGTGATTTTGCAGAGTAATTTCTGAGAAAAAGGAGGATGGTTGGAATGTTCTATGACATGTTTCAGCATGCAGGATAGTATTGGAGGAGTGAGAGAAATAAACTTTGGATTGTAGAAAGATTATCAAGAGGGTATGAGACGGGTTGCGGGATTTAGGCAGCATACTCTCCTGAATCAAGGTCACTCGGGATGAGTGAGGGTTGAGTTTACTATGAGTTGAAGGAAATTTCTATTCTTCCTGAGGCAAACGAAGATGGTTAAAAGCAAATAGATTGAGTAGCCATGGTTGAAATGGCATATTTACGGCAGTGATCGGTTCCTTTGATGTGATTAAGTTATGCAGGTGGTTTGTGCCGGTGTGTGCGAGGCTTGTCGACCGTTGTAGTGGATTTCATGTGGGAGCAATTGAGTGCTATGGCCTGTCAGGTGTAGGCGGACCCCGAAAGGGTTATGGTGGTATAGACTACTACTTAAGGATTTGCATGTTAGGTGATTGTGGGAATTCACTCGTGTGTTGAGATAGTACTCTTGAATTGAGTTAAGTAAAAGGTTTCCATATGATGAAGTGTTCACCCTATTGATGGAATTCTTGCGCTACCTCATATTGGCATGTTAAGTGCGGAAAGCAGTATGTAACTGGGAGTAAGAATAGAGATTGCGGTTCGGTGTTAATAAGGAAGTCATGAGCTCGGAAGAGCAAGAAAAAGAGATTCGAAAGTTCAGAGTAAGCTGGTGCTATCTTCAGTGTCACCTGAGATTGATATTCGGTGGAAGAGGCTTTGTACCCTGGTCATGGGTTCTTGATGTGTCTTGTTTCCTTGTGTGGAAGGTCGTGGAAGCATGACCGCGAAAAGATTGTATAAGTGTGACATGTAATCACTTGATGGATTGAAGATTTGGACTGAGTATAAAGAAGTGCAATGTTGTTTATTTGAGAAGTTATGCCTGAGTAGCGTTCAGTTCATTTAGTTGTGGATTGTGGGGTGTTTTTCCCAGCTATGATGGTTGTTCTTGCATATTATGAGAGGAAGTGGGTTAATATGGACCGGGTAAAAGCTATTAGCTTAGTTGGTGCGAGCAAGGTAGACTCGATGTTTGTGGATGGAATTAAATATGATTATGGGCTCCATATGAGCCAGGCGTGTTCATTTGAGTAGAGCGCTTTTCATGGAAAGGTATTAGAACAGATGTTGCTCCGTCTTCGTCAAATTTATGCGATATTGTGATTTGTTTCGTGTGAGTTATGAAACGGATTGATAATTTCCTATGTGTTGAGGTCCCGCGTAGTTGGGATGTTATGTGAGCAGGATAGATCTTGAGATCCAGAGTGTATATATGTATATCGCACCTCAGTTGTGCTTGAGTTTTGTAGCATGCAGCTTTGTCAGTCTCCCCAGGATGGTATTATCCACTTAGCGTGCTTGTGACCGATATTCAGTAATTTGTAATAGTGAGAAAATCATCTCCGTATATATATCTTCTTATGTAAATTTTATGTGTGGATCGGGTGGCACGTCACCATGGGTATGTATTTGGATTGGGTTGCACACTGCAACAGTGTGATGATAAGAAGGGTTAATATATATTTAATTTTCTTATGTTTTACTTCCTATTTTCTGAGAAAAGTTCATATTAGTTGCGTGAGTTGAATAGTCCCTTCCTGAGTCATTTCTTATTTATCATGTTCGAGTTATGGCCTATTGGCGTGATGTGGTATCATGTGAGGCTATTAGTCATGTTTGGGGTGATTTTTTGTCTGAGTAGTTCATAATGGGTGATACGAGATTATCGGATCAGGGATCAGTGCAATAAGGTTATGTGAAGTGTATATCAAAGAACAAATACCATTATTCAGGTTCATAATGAAGTGATGATTCTAGTCAAGATGAGGTATTCAAGGATTTGTTAACTCTGCAATTGGGGATGAACTTCTGCACATTTCCTCCGTTGTGGTGGTATCGTCAGCATTATAGAAGGATGTATGTATATTTGTTATGAGGTGAAACAGGAGAACCAGATTCGTGAAATTTTGGCTATTAAGGTTCAGGGAGTGTCATTGTGGTCAGATGATGGATTATGCGGTGTATGGTGTCGATTCAATAAAGGTACGCAGTTGTGTTCTGGTGCATTGTGTGGTAGTTGATACGGTGATTATATGTTAGAAGTAGGCCTGGCAGAAAATTTCAAGTGCTGGAACTAGGTTCTGAGCTTATTATATGGACAAAAGAAGAAATCTTCAGATTTGATCAAGCTAATGTAGTCAACTGGGTTGTAGTAGCACGGGCAGGTGCTCGAGGTGTTAAACAATGATTTCAGATAACTCCACAGTAGTTCTTGGCACGTTCGAGGATGAACGTCGGTTTAAGTGGGGGAGAATGTAACGGCCCGATCGCTCGTTTTGAGCTCTAGCGCGTCGTTCAGCGGTTTGAGGCCGTGAGCAGCTTCGTTTCAGGTATTATGACTTGTAGGTGTGGTCGGAATTGAATTTCGGGAATTTAGAGTTTATTTGGAAAGAAAATTCTTATTTCAGAAGCCTTAAGTTGGAAGAATCAACTAAGATTGGAATTTTGAGTAAACAACCTCCGAATCAGGATTTAAAGGTTCCAGCAGGTTCGTATGATGATTTCAGACTTGGGCGTATGTCCGGATCGAGTTTTGGATAACCCGGGAGCGTTTCGGCCCATATTGTGGAAATTAGCATTTTTGAAGAAATTTTCTAAGTTTGGCTTGTAGCGCATTTCAGTGATGTTGATGTCCGTTTGGGATTCCGAGTCTGGGAATAGCTTCGCATGGTGATTCTGGAGTTGGGAGCGCGATCGGAAGTGAATTTGGATGTCCGTAGGTCATTTTGAAGTCATTTGGCTAAAGATAGAAATTTGAAGGTTTTTGAGAAATCTGATCGGAAGTGGAAGTTTTGATATTGAGGTCGGAATGCGATTCAGGAAGTTGGAGCAGGTCCGTAATGTTGAATATGATTTGTGTGCAAAATTTGAGGTCAATCGGACGTGATTTGATAGGTTTCGGCAACGAATGTGGAAGTTTGAAAGTTCTAAGTTCATTAAACTTGAATCGGGCTGCGATTCGTGATTTAGATGTAGTTGGAGGTGATTTCAAGGCTCGACTAAGTCCGTGTGAGGTTATGGGACTGAGTCGTGGGATTTGGACGGGGTCCCGGGGCCTCGGGTGCGTTTCGGGGTGAATTCGGACCATTTTTCTCTGTTTTGCTACTGCTGTCTTCTGTTGTATCTGGTGTGCTATGCGATCGCGGTCCCTTGTGTGCGATCGCAATGAAGGAAATTTGAGGGACTGGAATTTTTCCTTGTGCGATCGCAGTGGTGGTTGTGCGATCGCACAGCGGGAAAATAATTGAGGTGTAGGGAATTGCCCTGTGCGACCGCAGGGGTTGTGGTGCGATCACACAAGGGTGCGTTTGGGGCCTCTGGAGCTTGGCCTGTGCGAACGCGCGAGATGTGATGCGAACACATAGGAGGAAATCTAGGGGCAGCATAGTTGGCCTATGCGATCGCAGAGCTTTTCATGCGATCGCATAGAGGGTTTTTCTAGGCAGTGTTTTAGAAACGGAATTTGTGGCCATTTCTTCATTTCTTCCTTGCTATGGTCGATTTTGGAGGAGCTTCAGGAGAGGATTCCTTCATGCAATGTCTAGGTAAGTAAATTCCTCCCGTTTTTAAGTTAAATACAAGACTATATGCATGAATTAGACATGGAAATAGGTAGAAAAATTGGGATTTTGGAGGAAAGACCTAAAAATTTGTATTTTGTATTTCTACCACGAATTGAGCATGAATATTTGTGTAAATTGTATATTTGAGTTAGTAACGCTATGGGTAGGGGATATTTTCGAGAAATTTGGATTCTGGGCACGTAGGCCCGAGGGCATTTTGGTCATTTCACTGAGACGGATTGGGAAAGTGTATAATTTTAATTTGTTGTGAGTATTAGGATAAATTTTCATTGGATTGTCGTTGTTTGGATAGTTTCGGAGCGTTGTGAAACAATTTGAGTCGTCGGAAGGGCTTGGAGGCCGGTTATGGAATTTCGGAGCGAGGTAAGTCTCCTTTCTAACTTTGTGAGGGGGAATTGCCCCTAGGTGAATTAATTAAGTATATGCTATTATCTTCGGGGTCTACGTACGCACGAGGTGATGGGAGTCCGTGCGTAGCTACAATTATGCCATGTCCGGGTAACCTAGGGCCCACTAGCATGCCTTACCTGCTGTACCTGTGATCTTGTCTGTAATATTAGTCTACTAACATAATTGAAATTGTAATTGAATGACTAAAGAAGATTAGAGTTTATTTTCTTAAGCATCTAAAAAGAGAATGGATTTCCTTCGCGGGCAATTGTGTTTCCGGATAAGGTTATGTTATTAAACATTATAAAAACTGGGCAAGTGAATTTCGAAAAAAAAAGAGTTTAAATACTATTTTGTGGTTTTCAAAAGAGAAATATGTCATTTACTTGAGTATTTGTGTTCCCGACGTATTCGGGGTAGATTGTTGATTTTGTATGTCTGCATGTGACTGCTTTGCAATTTACATTCCGCGAGCAGAGTGTTATTTCCCCCATTCTCATGGGAGCGGGTCGTAAGCCACGACGATATTGAAAAAAATATTCTGGTTCGGGTCGTTCGACCCTCGGCAGTGCGCAGAGATGATTATTATGACTGCTCAGGCCGGTTGTCCTTATCCCGTATGCGCATGCTAAATTGTTAAATGTTTTCATGATTTTTGAAGTGATAAGATATTTGGGGGAAAATAAAGAGGAAATCGTTTATTTAAGATATTTTGGAAAATAATGAGAAAGTGGTAACCGTTTGTTTATTTCCAGTTTTTAATTGGATTTCAGTGCCTTATATATATGCTGCTTTACTACCTTTACATGCCTATCGTGTTCATCTTATACTGTTAATTAATTTGCTGGCCCTTAGTGAGTGTCTAATTCGATCTCTCATCACTACCTCTCTGAGGTTAGGCGGGTGACTTACTGAGTACACGTTGTTTTTGTACTCATGCTACAGTTGCTGTGCATTTTATTGCATAGGTAGTTTCATAGCAATATGGAGGATTCAGAGACTTAGGCGAGCTGCATCATCCGGAGGCGATCAGCAGCTGACAGAGTCTCCCTCGTACTGTAGTTATTTTTATTTTTATTTTCTTTGTCCAATTTGTATTTCAGACAGACTTTGTGATGCTTATATAAATCCTTAGAAATTTCTCATGTACTTGTGAAACCGGGTTCTGGGATGTGTTGGGATATAATTGCTAATATGGAATATTCAAACTATTGTGTTACTCGACAAATTTTATTTAGTTAATATGTAATAAAGTGAAAGGGAATCCTTTTTCATAAATGTTAAAACAGGAAATTATTTCAATTAATTTATGATTTGGCTTGCCTGACAATGATGTCCGGCGCCATCACGACCAATAATGCTGCCGTAAGTCCTGGTACATCTTTGTAGCGCCCAGATGAATGGAATAACGGGAACTATGGGCCTCCTGTAATATCAACTCACGAATGCCATCAACATCAGGTACGCAAATACGACCCTGCATCATCAAGACTCCCTCATCATCAACTGTGACCTGCTTGGCACCTCCATGCCGAACCGTATCTCTAAGAACACATGGATGACAATCATCATACTGCCTGGCCCGAATACGATTATACAATGAAGAACGGGCCACGATATGGGCCAAAATACTGCCAGTCTCAGAAACCTCCAATCTCATAAACCGGTTGGCCAAGGCCTGAACATCCAAGGCAAGCGGTCACTCTCTAACTGATAGATAAGCAAGATTACCCATACTGGCTGACTTCCGGCTCAAAGCATCGGCCACCACATTGGCCTTCCCCGGATGATAAAGAATGGTAATATCATAATCCTTCAGCAACTCTAACCATCTCCTCTGCCTCATATTCAACTCCTTCTGCTTGAACAGATACTACAAACTCTTGTGATCCATGAACACCTCACAGGACACACCATACAGATAATGCCTCCAGATCTTCAACGCATGAACAATAGCTGCTAACTCCAGATCATGAATTGGATAGTTCTTCTCATGATCCTTCAACTGAAGAGAAGCATAGGCTATAACCTTGCCATCCTGCACCAATACTGCACCAAGTCTAACCGGTGAGGCATCACCAACATACGGTATAAGGCCCCTAACCTGTGGGCAAAACTAACACCGGTGCCGTGGTCAAGGCTATCTTGAGCTTCTGAAAGCTCGCCTCACACTCATCAGACTACCTGAACAGGGCACCCTTCTGAGTCAGCCTGGTCATCGGGGCTGCAATAGATGAAAAGCCCTCCACAAATCGACAATAATAACATGCTAAGCCCAAGAAGCTCCGAAGCTCTGTAGCTGAAGTGGGTCTAGGCCAATCTCGGACTGTTGAAATCTTCTTGGGATCCACCTGAATACCCTCTGATGACACCACATGGCCTAGAAATGCGACCGAACTCAACTAGAACTCACACTTGGAAAATTTGGCATACAACTGACTATCCCTCAGAGTCTGGAGGATGACTCGAAGGTGCTGCTCATGCTCCTCTCGGCTGCGAGAGTATATAGAAATATCATCAATGAAAACAATAACGAACGAGTCCAAATAGGGCCTGAACACTTGGTTCATCAACTCCATAAAAGCAGCGGAGGCATTAGTTAACCCAAATGACATCACCAAGAACTCATAATTCCCATAACGAGTGCGAAAGGTTGTCTTAGGAACATCAGACGCCCTAATTCTCAGCTGATGGTAACCAGATCTCAAGTCTATCTTGGAAAACACTTTAGCACCCTGAAGCTAGTCAAATAAATCATCGATCCTCGGCAAAGGATACTTATTCTTAATAGTAACCTTGTTCAATTGTTGGTAGTCAATACACATCCTCATTTAGCCATCTTTCTTCTTGACGAACAACACTGGGGCACCCCACGGAGAAACACTAGGCCTAATAAAGCATTTATCCAACAAATCCTGCAACTGATCCTTCAACTCCTTCAACTCTGGCGGGGCCATACGATACGTCAGAGTAGAAATGGGCTGAGTGCCCGGAGTAGAAATGGGCTGAGTGCCCGGAGTAGAAATGGGCTGAGTGCCCGGAGCCAACTCAATGCAAAAGTCAATATCCCTGTCGGGTGGCATACCCGACAGGTCAGCAGGGAATACCTCTGGAAACTCACGAACCACAGGCACAGGCTCCATAGAAGGAACCTCAGAACTAGAATCACGAACATAGGCCAAATATGCCAAACAACCCTTCTCGACCATATGCCGAGCCTTCATATATGAAATAACTCTACTGGAAGAATGACTAGGAGTCCCTGTCCACTCCAAATGAGGTACTCCTGGCAAGTCCAAGGTCACTGTCTTAGCATGACAGTCCAGAATGGCATGGTAGGGAGATAACCAATCCATCCCCAAATAACATCGAAGTCAACCATATCAAGAAGCAAAAGATCTACATGAGTCTCCAGACCACCAATAACCACTAAGCATGAATGGTAGACCCGATCTACCACAATATAATCACCCACCGGGGTAGACACATATACAGAAGTACTCAGGGAATCATATGCATGCTCAGATAAGGGGCAAAATATGAAGACACATAGGAGAATGTAGAACCCGGATCAAATAAAACTGAAGAATCTCTTCTGCAAACCGAAACCATACCTGCAATAACTACATTAGAGGCCTCAGCCTCAGGCGTGGCAGAAATAGCATAGCACCGGGGCGGAGCCCCTCCAACCTGAACATCTCTGGGTCGACCTACTGCGGGCTGACCTCTACCTCTCGGGTCCTGTCCTCCAACTCTATGAGTCTGACCCCCACCTCTGGCACCTCGACCTACACCCCTGACTGGCTGAGGGGGTGGAGATGCACCTGGTGCGGGGATCATAGCACGGGTACCCGGATGCTGAGAACTGCTAGAAGCTCGGGGGAAATACCTAGCAACGTGCCCTGGAATACCACAAGAGTAACAAAACCTCTGCTGCTGAGACTGCTGGCCCTGAAATTATCCTTGTCGACCAGAATAACCACCCTAAAAGCTCTGAAGCGGTGGGGCAGTGATAGGAGCTAGGGGTGCACCAATAGGAGCTGGTGGAGCACTACGGGATACCTGAAGTGCTGACTGTAATGGTCTGGGAGGATGACCTCTGCCAGAAGAATCTCTGCCTCCAGATGAGGGGCCATTGAATCAGCCAAAATGATGAGGTCTCTTGTCAGATCCCTGACCACTGCCCTGTGATGAGACCATCTCAATACGCCTGGCCACATTGGCCGCTTCCTGGAATGAAATATCAGTACCTGTCTCTCTGGCCATCTGGAGTCTAATAGGCTGAGCTAGACCCTCAATAAACCTCTTCACCCTCTCACGATCTGTGGGGAGTATCATAATAGCGTGCTGGGCCAAAGTAATGAACCTGATCTCATACTGTGTGACAGTCATAAATCCCTGCTGGAGGCGCTCAAACTGCCTCCGAAGATCCTCCCTCTGGGTAACTGGTAGAAACTTCTCCAAGAATAACTAGAAGAACTGAGACCAAGTCAAGGGCAAAGACCCAGCTGGTCTGGTCAAACAGTAGTACCTCCACCAAGTCTTGGCGGTACCAGAAAGACGGAATGTAGCAAAATCAACTCCATTGGACTCCACGATGCCCATGTTCCGAAGAACCTCATAACAACTGTCCAATAAATTCTAAGGATCCTCTGATGGTGCACCAGTAAATGTAGTAGGAAATATCTTGGTGAACCGATCCAATCTCCACAAAGCGTCGACAGACATAGCCCCCCCTCAACTGTCTGTGCCAAAAAACCCGGCTGAGCTGCTCCAGCTGCTTGAGGTACTGGAGTGTGGAACTGAGGAGCTAGCTATTGTGGTGTGCGAGTAGCAGGAGTTTGGGTCCCTCCCCAGCCTGAGAGACGGTTGGTGCAGTAGGAAGAAGACCGGCCTGAGCCACGCTCTCCATAAGGCCCACTAAACGGACCAGAGCGTCATGAAGAACCGGGGTGGCAATGAACCCCTCTAGGACCTGAGCGGGTCTGATTGGGACTGCTTGAGCAGGAATCTCACCGGCTAAGTCTACCTGTGGGTCCTCTACTGGTGCTGCTGCTCTGGGCTGAGCCCTGGCTCTGCCTCGGCCTCTAGCACGGCTTCGGCCTCGTCCTCGGCTCCTCATAGGAGCTGCAATAGGAGGATCGAGCTGTTGATCGGTAGATGAGGAAGTATGCGTTCTCGCCATCTCCGAGAGAATAGAATAAAAAATCAGTTAGCATTTAGAATTCAAACCTCACGACAGAGAAAAGAAATGTGAAGTCATTCCTAACCTTGCAGCCCTTGGGGGATAAGTACAGACGTCTCCGTACCGATCCCTCAGACTCTAAAAGTTTGTCCGTGAATTGTGAGACCTAAGAAATCTAGTGCTATGATACCAACTTGTCACAAACCGAAATCCTACCTTCAGGCCGTGATGGCGTCTAACATTGAACCCGATAGACAAGCCAGCGTTACTAGTTGTTCCAATTTATTCCTTTGTTATTGAGCATTTAAAAAGTGACATATAAGAACAAATAGAAATGAGAATGCGGAAGGTAGGAAATTCAACAACTTAAATAATAAATCTTACGAAATTTCCTTAAACATACCCCCAGAACTGGTGTCACAATTTCACGAACAGTCTAAGATTTTGCTAAATACAATGGTCAGAAACAAGTAAATACAACTATCTTGGAACTATTGAAATAAGACAGAAAATGAGAGAAAAGAGTAGGAGGTGACGCCAAGGCCCACGAACATCTGCGGGACTACCTCGATGTCGACTGTGTAAACTGAAGGATACTCCCTCTGTCAGTGTCCAGTGGGTCCGGCTGCGTAATCTGCACAACATAAAGAAGTGCAGGTGTAGCATCAGTACAACCGACCCCATGTACTGAGTAAGTTCCGAGCCTAACCTCAGCAAATTAGTGACGAGGCTAGACACGACAATAATAAAATACCTGTACAGTTCTACAATATATAACAGGGAAGTAACATAAGTAACAGTTAAGTACGAAAGGACAGGGGACATATACTTGGGAAACAAGAGATAATAATAATGAAATACATGAACAAAGCAAACAATGTAACAAAAAAGTCAACAGGAAAAACAACACAAACAAATATGTACACGGCATCACTCTTCGTGCTTTTACACGCTTTCTCACCCAATCAAGTGCACGACATCACCCTTCGTGCTTTTACTCTCATCCTCACAATGCAATAAATAATAAATGGAATAACCAAAATGATACCGCCCGGCAAGGGACTCAACTATAACCAATCTCATACGAGTATATATAACTTAATGAAATCAATCCTCCACTGAAACAACTTATCACAAATCCTTTATCACGTATTCTCAGCAATTGAATAACTTCCAAAACAATTCTACTTCATAACACAATAAAAATCGAAGTAAAAACATGTAATACATCGAAACTGACTCACGGGCATGTGTTACAAACAATATATAGGTACTCGTCACCTCACCTATGCACTGAACATGATAGAAACAAGTAGCACGTACGAGTCAACACCTATTCCCTCAAGCTAAAGTTAGGCCAAACACTTACCTTGGCTCCAAGAATGCAAATCAAGCCTCTAAAATCGCTTTTCCTCTCGAATCCGACTCCGAAACAATCATATCTATACATAATCGACTCAATAATATCAATAATTATTCAACAATTCAGTTCTAAATCCTAATTATAGATTTCCCATCATTCTTCCAAAAATTCCAAAATTCGACACCGGACCCGCTTGGTCCAAACACGGGGTTCGAACCAAAACCCGATCACCCATTCCCCACGAGCCCAAATATACAACTTGTTTTAAAAACCGACCCCAAAACGAGGCTGAATTTCCAAAAATTCGAAAAGCCCTAACTCTACCCAAATCCCCAATTTCTTCCCTTAAATTCCCTGTTTTTAGGCCTAGAATCTAATATTAGTTGATGAAAATGGAAGAAAATGGAGTTAAGAACACTTACCTATGAAGCTATAGAGGAAAAGCTCGTCAAAAATCGCGTAAGGGGTGTGGGGAAGAAGGAGGGTTGTGAAATATGGTGAAAATCTCATAAGAATTCTGTTTTAGGTCTTTTAAAAAGATCACTGGGGAAATACACTACGCGTTCGCGACCCCTTGGGCGCGTTCGCATAGTGTTAGCAAGACTTACCTATGCGTTCGCGTGCTAAGGGCCGCGTTCGCACATGCCTAGCACTACCCACCCCCCCAGAACCTCTCTTTGCCTGCGCGTTCGCATCTCTACCCTCGCGTTCGCACAGTGTACCCCAGCTACCCCTCCGCGTTCGCACCTGTTATGGTGCGTTCACATTGAATAAATTTCACCCTGACCCCCAGTCCCCAGTTTACCCTGTGCGTTCGCACTCCCTTGAGCGCGTTGGCATAGGGTATTTACCTGTACACCAGAAAACAGCAATTACACCAGATTTTCTAAGGCAATTTGCACTCCGACGCCTACCCGAAACTTACCCGAGCCCTCAGGGATCAAAACCAAGTATACACACAACCTCTAAAACATCCTACAAACTTATTCGAGTAACTAAAACACCAAAATAACATCATAACACTAAATTAAACTTCAAAATCTATAGAATTCCTCAAAACTTCATTAACTTTCAAATTTTCCCATTTTCGATCCGAATCCCATCAAACGAAGTCTGTTTATTACCGAACTTCACAGATAACACATATTGAACCTGTTCCGGGCTCCGGAACCATAATACGAGCTCGGTTTCACAGGTTTCACATTAAATCTCATTTTCAAAAACCTTTATATTTTTCAGAAAATAATTTTCTTCAAAATATAATTTCTCGGACTTGGCACCTCGGAATTCGATTCCGGGCATACACCCAAGTCCCATATTTTCTTACGGACCCTTCGGGACCTTCAAGTCACGGGTCCGGGCTTGATATTATTTTTTTTAGAAATATGTGGACTCTTCCTAACGATGGATCTCCTAGACAGTTTT
>ML404572.1:0-29983 GCA_005239525.1 Nicotiana knightiana | reverse complement strand
AACACACACAGACACAAGCATACTCATTGCTCTCTCTCTTACGTTCCTACACACTCTCTTTTATTAACTACTGGCTACTCAGTCGGTTGAAAGCCAAGACTGAGTAACTTGTTGCTCTACTGTTCTATTGCTCTAATACATTGCTACTCTATTGCTCCGCACACTACTATCCTATTGCTCTACTTCTCTGCACATTACTGTTCTATTTTCTCAATCTTGACTGGTATGCCTTCTATTTGATTTGCAGCATCCAAAACAACATGTTTATGTTCGTATTGCACTTTCTTTTATTCCTTTTGTGCATCTACTATTTACCCTGTAACTAGCATATCTATTCTGTCTATGTGATTCCCTTCCCCTTATTTCAGCATGTCTACTACTCCTCCTATTTGTTTGTTACAATTATGCCTTACTTCCGAACCCCAATACATTATCAGCATGTGTACGTGACCCCCTAGCTACTAAGTAATCCTGAACCCCTTCCCTGAACCTANGATTTCACTTAGAAATTTTATTCATAGGATCAGTAATAACAACAAAAACTGTTACCATTAGATTTTGTCCATGCATTCTGAAAAAATGTAGTCTAGATCATGCCTTAGAACAATGTGGTAACAAAAACTGCAATCATGTTTCATCATTCTATACACATAGAGATCCTGTTCTAGGTAAACAAAGATTAAAATTTGTCACCTATGTTATTCCTGAAACTGTGCATAATGCTTTGATTCTATGTGAATTTAGAGATCATGTTTTAGCAACTGCATATGCATCACTCTACATTAGACATCATATTATAGGATCGTACTCATTTAACTACACTTAGTCTAAATAAAGATGTATAAAACAATCCTCCTGTTCTAACAAACTGGTAATTAGTCTCTGAATGCTTGTAACACCTACAACTTCATGTTATTAGGTATAACGACCTGAAATTGTCATCAATTCTGAATAACTGCTACACTNTTTGTATTACATGTGGAGGTATACTTGGGCCTTTTCTCTGCTTTTCTGTGTTTCTCCCTAATTGCAGTCCTACATGTTCTTATCTGTCGCCTTAGTATTTTTCCGTCAAACCTAAGGGTCTGCCTAGAACATCCCTTATAGGTAGAAGTCCTAAACTCCTCCAAGACTATCAGGAAGGGACGGGTAACAGCACGCAATAGAGGTCGTTGACCAGCACTCATTTTTAATAACCTTACGGGGTGGGAAGGGTAGATATGGATATGATGACCGGTACTCTAATACCACGTGTAGCCCCTCTTTGAGGAGTTATTATCGGGTATTTTACTGATGTGATCCATATGACAAATAACCTAGGACTCCCCCCTATCCTTTATATGCATGTTTAGATCATAACTCTTTCAAAAAAACCTTGCTCAAATATTAAGTATTTTCAAAAAAAATTGTAACACATGTGTGCTTAGACTATGAGTCTTACAAAACTCTTTACTTGTTTAAACATTAATTGCCTATTTTCTACTTGCTTAAATTCACAAAAGTTGTTTGGCCGGGAACCACACTTGTGGATCCTGAGGGGTACATAACACCTTCCCCTTAGGATAATTCGAAGCCCTTACCCCATCTCTGGTTAACAACGTAGTTGTAAATGAACCCCTTTAGTGTCCTAACGCACCTTTAAAAATCGTTAGGTGGTGTCTCTGAAAAATACAAACCCTTTTTCCAAAAGGAAAGAGTTGTCTCAATCGAATGTCATAAACCCGATCTCCGCGAGGAAAGAGGGGGCGCGACAAGGTCTAGTACATCACATAACATACATCAGACTCCCCACATCAGATGCGCAGGGGATCGCCCTTGTCTTTTCTATCTCTTCATCAGTTTTAGGAGACTGATCTTTAGATAGAGAAATACCATGCCTGAAAGGGAGAAATCCTTTCTTGTAATGATACATGCAAAACCTGGAGAGTATTGTATCAATATAAAGAGCTTGGGATAAGCTTAATATCCTTTTCTTGCGATCTCGCAAGAGCTTGATCCCAATGATATGAGTCGCTTCTCCCAAATCTTTCATATCGAAGTGTGTGGACAATCATTGTTTAACCAAACCCAACATTCCCACATTATTTCCTATGAGCAATACGTCATCTACATATAATATTAAAAATGCCACTTTGTCCCCGTCCCACTTTTTGGATACATAAGACTCGTTAAGACACTTATCAAAACCAAAAGTCTTAATCTCCTTTTCTAAACAATTGTCCCATATCCTGGATGTCTATTTCAGTCCATAAATAGACCTTTTAAGCTTACACAACATGTATTCCTTTCCACTTTCCATGAAACTATATGGTTGCATCGTATAGTTGCACTCATCGAGACTTCCATTAAGGAAAGTTGTCTTGACATTAATTTGCCAAATCTCATAATCATAATGAGTAGAATTGGATAAGAGAATTCTAATAAACTTAAGCATGTCTACCGGCGAGAAGGTTTCCTCATAATCGATCCCTTCTTTCTGAGTAAACCCTTTCGCTACAAGCCTTGCTTTAAAAATTTGCACTTTTCCGTCTACACCCCTCTTTTTCTTATAGATCCACTTACATCCAATGGTTTTAACCCCATTAGGTGGTTCTACAAGATCCTAGACTTGATTAGAGTACATAGACCCCATCTCTGATTTCATAGCAGCAACCCATTTATCATCATCTTTATCATGTAGTGTTTGCTCGTAATTGATAGGTTCGGAAGTTGGATCCTCAGGGATCCTGTCAAATGATTCTCCCAAGAGCGTATAACAAACTGGATGTCTTATTTATCTCCCACTACGACTACACACTACATCAGTTGCAACTACACCATTATGATCTTGTGGTCGAACCACATCATTATCAGGAACCTGAGTCTCCATGTTATCCATAGGGATATCAACGACTTCTTCCTGCTGTGCAGTCTGCTCAACATAACTCCCACTACTTTTTGGTAGTATGACTTCAGGCACTTTTTCTTGCGAGACATCAAGTCTATTGACATTTCTTCCACTACTAAAATCCAATGGTATGTCAAAATCGACTTCAGGGGTTTGCATCTGGTCGTTCTGTATTTCAAATGACTGAGTTTCCATTCCATTGCTAAGTTCTTGTAAAACAAGTTTACTTCTAGGAACATGGTTCATCATATAGTCCTCTTCAAGAAACTTGGCATTTTTGCTAACAATTACCTTCTTTTCTTTAGGACAATAGACTAAACCACCTTCCGTCCCTTTTGGATAACCCACAAACACGCATACATCCGTTCTCCCTTCCAACTTATCCGTTTTCCCTTTTAGCACATGTGTCGGACAACCCTAAACTCGAATAGGCCGCAGACTAGGCTTGCACCCAGTTCGCAATTCAGTAGGGGTCAAAGGTACTGACTTTGAAGGAACTAAATTCAGAACGTAATTTGTTGTTTATAAAGCATGTCCCAAAAAGGATGAAGGCAAACTGGAATAACTCATCATTGATCTAACCATTTCCATAAGAGTACCATTTCTTCTTTCAGCTACACCATTTTATTATGGAGTTCCAGGTGCAGATAATTGAGAGGTAATTCCACATTCTGATAAATAACTAATGAATTCCGCAGAGAGGTAATCCCTACCACGATAGGATCGTAGTGTCTTGATATATTTATTATGTCGTTTTTTCGTCTCTATCTTAAATTCTTTGAACTTTTCAAAACATTCAGACATTCGACGCAACAAGTAAATATATCAATAGTTTGAGTAATCATCTGTGAAAGTCAAAAATACTCAAAATCACCTCTTGCTTGGACATTCATTGGACCACATAAATCAGAATGAATTAACTCTAATATATCTCTTGCTCGATTTCCTTTTGAGGGAAAATTTTGTTTTGTCATTTTTCCTTCTAAACAAGATTCACAAGTTGGTAGTGCCTCCACTTTCAATGAACTTAAAGGTCCATCCTTGACTAACCTTGAAATTCTGTTTAGATTTATATGACCCAAATGCAGGTGCCATAAATATGTTTCACTCAATTCAGAAGAATATTTTCTCTTATTTGGTAAATCAACATAATTTAGTTCTTTAGGTTGTAACGGTTTAGGAATAGACTCAACAATAAAAACACCATTAATCAATGTATCCTAAGAGAGATAACGTTTATCATTAGCAATAACACATTTATCAATGTCATGAAAATTAACGTCATAACCATCTCTCATAGAGCTAGAAATCGAAATTAAATTCCTTCTAACGGAAGGCACATATAATGTGTCATTTAAAGATAATACTCTATTACTACTAAATGAAATACTAATAACTCCTAATACTAAAGATGGGGCTGCCGAACAATCTTCTTGATAAACATTGATTTCTCCTCTACTTAGTCGTCGCGTTACCTGAAACCCATGCAAATAAGTGCAAACATGATTAATGGCTCCCGAATTTACACACCATGACATGGTGAAACATCCGCTAAAAGAGTTCCAATGACAAGTAGATGTAAATCACCTGGTTTATTATTCAGCTTGGCCACATAATCCGGACATTGCTTCTTATGATGCGCAGGCTTCTTGCAGTGATAACACTTGCCTTTTACCATTTTCACACCAGCAATTGCGCCACCAACAGAGGGTTTTTGAGCCTTTTTCTTCTTCTGCCCGCCTCTCAGCTTAGAAGAAGAACCTGCCTCAAAATTCAATTCCACAGGAGGATCTTGTTGCTTGATAATAGTCTTTGCCGACTGTAGCTCATTCAGCAATTTTGCAAGTGACAAATCCATTTTGTTCATATTATAATTCAGGCGAAACTACTGAAAAATGTTAGACAGAGTCTGCAGGATCATTTCAACCTGCGTATCCTTATAAATGTTAGCTCTAAGGACCTGCAATTTGTTTAGGAGACTCATCATCTTTAGAACATGGTCCCTAACGATGAACCTTAAACCATTTTGGTATTCAGAAGAGCTTTCATGGCAGTCTGCTTTGCCGCAGGATTCTGATCTCCAAATATTTCTTTGAGATTTTTCAGAATGTCATAAGCAGAATCCATCGACAGATGCTGATGTTGCAAAACATTTTACATAGATGCTAGAATGTAACACCGCGCCATCTCATCAGCCTTGACCCATTTCTGGTAAGTTTTTTGTTCATCATCCGTAGCATCATCTCCAGGTTTTTCTGGACACACCTCATCGAGCACAAATTTGTACTCTTTTCCCCCTCACCCTCTGCCATCTCAACCTTCTCATCTCTTTCAACTCTCTCATCTCTTCGACTCCCTCTGCTAAACCTACCCCCTTCTCCGGTCGTCGCCTTGCCGGAAAGCATGGTGGTTTCACCACCCACAGCCTCATGGCTCCCTCCTTAATGTGTGTCACTGCTCTTGAATCCATCAAGTGAACCAGAGGCGGCTCACTCATCTCCCAGGACCTCTCATGCCATTCTCCGTCCGTCCACGGCCGTCCGAGTAAGATTCCCTTATCTTCGGCTAGAACCAGTGGTTTTTAAGGCGTTTCTCCTTCTCTTTGGGTTGTCTGTATGAAATCCTAACTGTCAGTCTCTAATTCTCTTAGATCTGTGACACATCTTAGCTTATTATGAGCTATTCTTGGGGTTTTCAAAGGTTTTTCCGATTTTCATAAAGTGACTCTTCATCTCCAAGACTAGGGTTTTCGAATCTCTTTTCAAAAACGATTTTCCTTCAGATTTTAAGTATTACCTTATTATTTTTCATTATGTTTAAGCTTTATTTGAGTTTCTCTCTTTTTATCTAAGTTATTATGATTAAATCCCTAAGTCTCTTGGTTTAATCTGTGATTCAGAGTCTGTCTTTGAGTATATGTTCAATTAACCTGTATATGTGTTTGTTTCTCATGAACATCCTGTGATTCTGTGATTTTTACCCTATGTTTGCGTGTTAGGGTTTTTGATTTTGATCATTCTTGCCTATATCATGATTATTCTATTGATTTGAACTATTCTCTATATGAATACCACATTTTTATGATTTCACCCCACCCGGCTTCTTAGGGTTTCTGATTTTTTGTTGATTATGAGTTTATTTCCGTTTGTTCTCATAATTTGTGCTAATTTCTCCTAAATCAGTAATACTTTCTATTTGAGAATCCCTGAATCTCTATGATTGACATTTCACTAATTTTGTTCTGCACTAATTTTGAGTATTTCCTTAAATGTGTGATACTTTTTCTGATTAATGATGATTTCATGTAATTCAAACCTCACTCGAGGGTTCTCCTACTGGTTTCCAGAATTAAATTATTTCCTGCCTTATTCTTGGTTGTTAAATTGATTCTCAAACCTTTCCTTAACTAGAGTATTCTGAACATGGTCTCAATTATATGCTCTATGCTTATGCTGCTTCTTATATGTTAAAATCAGCTCTTACACGATTCTCTTTCTTTTATTTAATCACTGTCTATTACCGTTTGTACATGGCTCCTTAATTAAATGGAGTCTTAACATTAATTTGATCCTAATTGATGTTTATTTCTATAATTATGATGAACTATTACTTGTTACCATATTTTTCTGCCTATTTTCAAACTATATATACTTCACTCTTTCATTATCAAAAGACACGAACACACACAGACACAAGCATACTCATTGCTCTCTCTCTTACGTTCCTACACACTCTCTTTTAATAACTATTGGCTACTCAGTCGGTTGATAGCCAAGACTGAGTAACTTGTTGCTCTACTGTTCTATTGCTCTAATACATTGCTACTTTATTGCTCCGCACACTACTATCCTATTGCTCTACTTCTCTGCACATTACTGTTCTATTCTCTCAATCTTGACTGGTATGCCTTCTATTTGATTTACAGCATCCAAAATAACATGTTTATGTTCGTATTGCACTTTCTCTTATTCCTTTTGTGCATCTACTATTTACCCTGTAACTAGCATATCTATTTTGTCTATGTGATTCCCTTCCCCTTATTTCAGCATGTCTACTACTCCTCCTATTTGTTTGTTACAATTCTGCCTTACTTCCGAACCCCAGTACATTATCAGCATGTGTGCGTGACCCCCTAGCTACTAAGTAATCCTGAACCCCTTCCCTGAACCTAATGTATGAACCTGTTTAGCACCTCTCAACCTCATGCTATTTAGATCCTTATATGAATCCTTGTAAAGGACTATACTATGACAGTTTAAGTCTTGTAATACTTTTCTGAGGCCTACTTGTGTGCAAGCCTGTTCCTATGTGCTTCATACTTGTCCCCAATCCCTCATCTCCCTGCTTGTGTTTGCTGAACTTGTCTTAATTCATGTTTATTGTTCTGTGTGTGTTGTTTTAGTATGTTGGTTGTGCTACTGCCTTACCCTTTTCAAGCTAATTTTCATTAAACCTCTCTCTTTCTTAAAACTGTTTTAAAATTGTTCTTACTCACTATGAGCACTTCCACTATACTCTTAGACATTAGGTTTTGCCCCTCTTGTGTGAGCATTGCCTTGGGACCCTTGAGCTCCCTTTGAACATTGACATACAAGAGCTGGCCTTTCCACATTGCACTTACTCTATCTTGGTTATGAAATTTGGGTGTGAGCACTGACCAGGATCCCTTGAGATCCTTAGGGAACTTTGACACGCCTGGATCATGTGAAGGGTTGTGAACCAATGGCATTTAAGGATCTGGAAACTTGGGCCTACAATGGAAAGCTCCCTATAGTTAACTTCTTCTTTTTCTTATGTAATTCATATTCAGAGGTTTGTAATAATTTGTAAAAATGATTCTAGGGTTGAATAGTGGAAATGGGTGGGGATATGCATGCTATAGTATACGTATGGGTAGATATCATGTTTTTCTAGGTTTATTTTTTGTATGCACACTAGTAACCATGTCTAGGAATCAAGTATGCCATGCATTTAGATTCCATGTCACTAAGGTTCATACATCTGCTTTTCTTTCAGCATGTCATCACTCCTTGATTTCACTTAGAAATTTTATTCATAGGATCAGTAATAACAACAAAAACTGTTACCATTAGATTTTGTCCATGCATTCTGAAAAAATGTAGTCTAGATCATGCCTTAGAACAATGTGGTAACAAAAACTGCAATCATGTTTCATCATTCTATACACATAGAGATCCTGTTCTAGGTAAACAAAGATTAAAATTTGTCACCTATGTTATTCCTGAAACTGTGCATAATGTTGTGATTCTATGTGAATTTAGAGATCATGTTTTAGCAACTGCATATGCATCACTCTACATTAGACATCATATTATAGGATCGTACTCATTTAACTACACTTAGTCTAAATAAAGATGTATAAAACAATCCTCATGTTCTAACAAACTGGTAATTAGTCTCTGAATGCTTGTAACACCTACAACTTCATGTTATTAGGTATAACGACCTGAAATTGTCATCACTTCTGAATAACTGCTACACTCCTAGGAAAGCCTTAGGTAATCAGCCATAAAGAAATAAAACCAGAACTGTCCTTTGTGATTAGTGTTCAACTGTCAGCATGTTTAAAACTAGTAGGCAAGCCTGATTAAGACCTCCTCTCTGAGTTATGCAATAAATCTGTCTTTGTGTTATCACTTAGATATCATGCCTTAGGATTCTAAAACTGAATGTTTCCCTTAACTGTGTTTGAGTCGTGCTGCCTATTTGTATTACATGTGGAGGTATACTTGGGCCTTTTCTCTGCTTTTCTGTGTTTCTCCCTAATTGCAGTCCTACATGTTCTTATCTGTCGCCTTAGTATTTTTCCGTCAAACCTAAGGGTCTGCCTAGAACATCCCTTATCGGTAGAAGTCCTAAACTCCTCCAAGACTATCAGGAAGGGACGGGTAACAGCACGCAATAGAGGTCGTTGACCAACACTCATTTTTAATAACCTTACGGGGTGGGAAGGGTAGATATGGATATGATGACCGGTACTCTAATACCACGTGTAGCCCCTCTTTGAGGAGTTATTATCGGGTATTTTACTGATATGATCCATATGACAAACAACCTAGGACTCCCCTCTATCCTTTATATGCATGTTTAGATCATAACTCTTTCAAAAAAACCTTGCTCAAATATTAATTATTTTCAAAAAAAATTGTAACACATGTGTGCTTAGACTATGAGTCTTACAAAACTCTTTACTTGTTTAAACATTAATTGCCTATTTTCTGCTTGCTTAAATTCACAAAAGTTGTTTGGCCGGAAACCACACTTGTGGATCCTGAGGGGTACGTAACACCTTCCCCTTAGGATAATTCGAAGCCCTTACCCCATCTCTGGTTAACAACGTAGTTGTAAATGAACCCCTTTAGTGTCCTAACGCACCTTTAAAAATTCTTAGGTGGTGTCTCTGAAAAATACAAACCCTTTTTCCAAAAGGAAAGAGTTGTCTCAATCGAATGTCATAAACCCGATCTCCGCGAGGAAAGAGGGGGCGCGACAAGGTCTAGTACATCACATAACATACATCAGACTCCCCACATCAGATGCGCAGGGGATCGCCCTTGTCTTTTCTATCTCTTCATCAGTTTTAGGAGACTGATCTTTAGATAGAGAAATACCATGCCTGAAAGGGAGAAATCCTTTCTTGTAATCATACATGCAAAACCTGTAGAGTATTGTATCAATATAAAGAGCTTGGGATAAGCTTAATATCCTTTTCTTGCGATCTCGCAAGAGCTTGATCCCAATGATATGAGTCGCTTCTCCCAAATCTTTCATATCGAAATGTGTGGACAATCACTGTTTAACCAAACCCAACATTCCCACATTATTTCCTATGAGCAATATGTCATCTACATATAAGATTAAAAATGCCACTTTGTCCCCATCCCACTTTTTGTATACACAAGACTCGTTAAGACACTTATCAAAACCAAAAGTCTTAATCTCCTTTTCTAAAAAATTGTCCCATGCCTTGGATGTCTATTTCAGTCCATAAATAGACCCTTTAAGCTTACACAACATGTATTCCTTTCCACTTTCCATGAAACTATATGGTTGCATCGTATAGTTGCACTCATCGAGACTTCCATTAAGGAAAGTTGTCTTGATATTAATTTGCCAAATCTCATAATCATAATGAGTAGAATTGGATAAGAGAATTCTAATAAACTTACGCATGGCTACCGGCGAGAAGGTTTCCTCATAATCGATCCCTTCTTTCTGAGTAAACCCTTTCGCTACAAGCCTTGCTTTAAAAGTTTGCACTTTTCCGTCTACACCCCTCTTTTTCTTATAGATCCACTTACATCCAATGGGTTTAACCCCATTATGTGGTTCTACAAGATCCTAGACTTGATTAGAGTACATAGACCCCATCTCTGATTTCATAGCAGCAACCCATTTATGAGCATCTTTATCATGTAGTGTTTGGTCGTAATTGATAGGTTCGGAAGTTGGATCCTCAGGGATCCTGTCAAATGATTCTCCTAAGAGCGTATAACAAACTGGATGTCTTATTTATCTCCCACTACGACTACACACTACATCAGTTGCAACTACACCATTATGATCTTGTGGTCGAACCACATCATTATCAGGAACCTGAGTCTCCATGTTATCCATAGGGATATCAACGACTTCTTCCTGCTGTGCAGTCTGCTCAACATAACTCCCACTACTTTGTGGTAGTATGACTTCAAGCAGTTGTTCTTGCGGGACATCAAGTCTATTGACATTTCTTCCACTACTAAAATCCAATGGTATGTCAAAATCGACTTCAGGGGTTTGCGTCTGGTCGTTCTGTATTTCAAATGACTGAGTTTCCATTCCATTGCTAAGTTCTTGTAAAACAAGTTTACTTCTAGGAACATGGTTCATCATATAGTCCTCTTCTAGAAACTTGGCATTTGTGCTAACAATTACCTTCTTTTCTTTAGGACAATAGACTAAACCACCTTCCGTCCCTTTTGGATAACCCACAAACACGCATACATCCGTTCTCCCATCCAACTTATCCGTTTTCCCTTTTAGCACATGTGTCAGACAACCCCAAACTCGAATATGCCGCAGACTAGGCTTGCACCCAGTTCGCAATTCAGTAGGGGTCAAAGGTACTGACTTTGAAGGAACTAAATTCAGAACGTAATTTGTTGTTTCTAAAGCATGTCCCAAAAAGGATGAAGGCAAACTGGAATAACTCATCATTGATCTAACCATTTCCATAAGAGTACCATTTCTTCTTTCAGCTACACCATTTTATTATGGAGTTCCAGGTGCAGATAATTGAGAGGTAATTCCACATTCTGATAAATAACTAATGAATTCCGCAGAGAGGTAATCCCTACCACGATCGGATCGTAGTGTCTTGATATATTTATTATGTCGCTTTTCCGTCTCTATCTTAAATTCTTTGAACTTTTCAAAACATTTAGACTTTCGACGCAACAAGTAAATATATCAATAGTTTGAGTAATCATCTGTGAAAGTCACAAAATACTCAAAATCACCTCTTGCTTGGACATTCATTGGACCACATAAATCAAAATGAATTAATTCTAATATATCTCTTGCTCGATTTCCTTTTGAGGGAAAATTTTGTTTTGTCATTTTTCCTTCTAAACAAGATTCACAAGTTGGTAGTGCCTCCACTTTCAATGAACTTAAAGGTCCATCCTTGACTAACCTTGAAATTCTGTTTAGATTTATATGACCCAAATGCAGGTGCCATAAATATGTTTCACTCAATTCAGAAGAATATTTTCTCTTATTTGGTAAATCAACATAATTTAGTTCTTTAGGTTGTAACGGTTTAGGAATAGAGTCAACAATAAAAAGACCATTAATCAATGTATCCTAAGAGAGATAACGTTTATCATGAGCAATAACACATTTATCAATGTCATGAAAATTAATGTCATAACCATCTCTCATAGAGCTAGAAATCGAAATTAAATTCCTTCTAACGGAAGGCACATATAATGTGTCATTTAAAGATAATACTCTATTACTACTAAATGAAATACTAATAATTCCTAATACTAAAGCTAGGGCTGCCGAACAATCTGCTTGACAAACATTGATTTCTCCTCTACTTAGTCGTCGCGTTTCCTGAAACCCATGCAAATAAGTGCAAACATGATTAGTGGCTCCCGAATTTACACACCATGACATGGTGAAACATCCGCTAAAAGAGTTCCAATGACAAGTAGATGTAAATCACCTGGTTTATTATTCAGCTTGGCCACATAATCCGGACATTGCTTCTTATGATGCGCAGGCTTCTTGCAGTGATAACACTTGCCTTTTACCATTTTCACACCAGCAATTGCGCCACCAACAGAGGGTTTTTGAGCCTTTTCTTCTTCTGCCCGCCTCTCAGCTTAGAAGAAGAACCTGCCTCAAAATTCAATGCCACAGGAGGAGCTTGTTGCTTGATAATAGTCTTTGCCGACTGTAGCTCATTCAGCAATTTCGCAAGTGACAAATCCATTTTGTTCATATTATAATTCAGGCGAAACTACTGAAAAATGTTAGATAGAGTCTGCAGGATCAATACAACCTTCGTATCCTTATAAATGTTAGCTCCAAGGACCTCCAATTTGTTCAGAAGACTCACCATCTTTAGAACATGGTCCCTAACGATGAACCTTAAACCATTTTGGTATTCAGAAGAGCTTTCATGGCAGTCTGCTTAGCCGCGGGATTCTGATCTCCAAATATTTCTTTGAGATTTTTCAGAATGTCATAAGCAGAATCCATCGACAGATGCTGATGTTGCAAAACATTTTACATAGATGCTAGAATGTAACACCGCGCCATCTCATCAGCCTTGACCCATTTCTGGTAAGTTTTTTGTTCATCATCCGTAGCATCATCTCCAGGTTTTTCTGGACACACCTCATCGAGCACAAATTTGTACTCTTTAGCAATTAGGACAATATCCATGTTTCGTTTCCAATCAACATAATCCGGACCCTCAAGTTTGTTTTGAGTAAGAATAGTAGTAAAGGGATTGAGAGCAGTCATTATTAATCGGAGAGACAATTAAATAAATAGATCAAAATCAGTCATGTATTATTGAATATTAGAATTCAAAACACACTACATACATATAATCCATGCACCTTGAACAACAAATTTCGATAAGAAAATAGCTATTCTTGCAATATACATATGTAATAACAGATTACTCATTCCATGAATTTAAACAGGCCATCCTCGGATAGAGCGTAAATTTTTCATTTAAGTCAAGTGAATATCAAGGTTCAATATACTAGTCCCATTGAACCAACATGCATACTCAGATGCAGAGTAAATACAAGTAATCAACAACTAGTATAGCCTAGTGATTATCTATAATGAGTTTATCCGATATGGAAGAATACCTACGTCAACGTGTAAAAACATTATTTCACCAGATTTTAACCCTGGAGTCCATCGGAAACGATCTCTACCACCACTGGATTAAATACAACTAAAAAATATTTTTGAAAAATTTCCAGAAAATTTACAAAATGTCCAAAACACCATCTAGACGACCCTGAAAACCCAAAAACGGTTTACATCATGAGCAAAGATGATGTGTATTGCTCACAGGGTCGTTTCACATTGACCTGCCAAGTTTCAGGTCAATCGGAATCCATCAACATGTTGACCTCCGATTTTCTGGCCAATTGGGCCAAATAGTGACTTTTGTGTTTTCGTGGATTAACAAAAAATTTAGATTATTCTAATCAAATATCATTAACAATAAGCAGATATTACATGATTTTCAGAATAATTATAATATTGGGAACAAATATTCATGCTAAAAACAATGCAGTTTTACATAAAAACAATCCTTGCATGTAATTCAAAACTTCCATATTAACATGATAACACTTTTCATTGTTCATCCTAATCATTTAATTAGACGTGAGATGACTCTAATACCAATTATTGGATTATATATCGCAACGGAAGCAATTACAGTATCATATTCATGTGTGAATAAACAATTAGCATATGCAGAGATTATTCGAGTTACCTCTTGAAGCGTGAAGAAAGCAAATCAATCTTCGTCTCCAGTTCCAGAGTTGTAAGACTGCGACCTCATCAAACTTCCATAGTCTTCTACCGTGTTACCCAAATAATATCCGAAAAGAGAGAATTTCGGGTGGGCGAAATTCAAGGAAGAAAACGTGTAGAACCAGTGCAAAAAATGGTCAGCCTATATCTCATATATATAGCCACATTTTTTAGGTTAAAACCCTTTTCCAAAACTTGTTAGGTTTTCTCCTTCCACTAAGGAAAGGTTTCCTTTTATTTCCTATTATTTGGGCACAGTAGGGACCACATAATTTAATTAACAAGGCTTTCTATTATGAAATTAATTTCGAAATTTGAAATTAATTTCTACCATAATAAATTACGAATTATTCCACTAAAAATTCGTAAATGCACTCCTTTGTACAATTTCGAAATTCTTCCATAAAACCTTATTTAACTCTCATGTTAAGATTCAGATACTAACCAATCAAATTTAAATTACTGACAATTTAATTTATTGATTACTTATTTTAGACTTTCGCTTAACTTATTTCATGTGTCGGATACAAAATCCACCGACCAGTTTTACACATGAAAACTTATAAGCTTTCATAAAGGAGTATCATCAATCTAAAAAAACTGAGACATGGATTCTATCAACTAATTATTATTTCGCCAATATATATATTATTATTGTCCAATTCACCAGGCTTATTGATCCACGAAAGAATCTCCCCTTTTAATGAATCAAAACAATAAATGACACACACAACTAATAATAATTATATCAAGATTAAGAGTATAAGAATATTGAATGGACTAGAAAAATTATTTTATTAAGTCAATATAAAATACTTATCTCTACTTGATCCATTCAATACATACAAAATTTACTAGCACAAGAAGTCTGAATTAAATCATTTCCATAATCAAGATAAATTATATTTAATCTTGTGCAACACCATTCCGAGGGTCTGTCCAATTCCATAATTAGATTGTGAACATAAACCTTATCACTTATAAGAACAGATGATTTAATCCTCCGTATATAAGCTAAACTCTATACACTAAATCATCATCTATATAAGAATTTGACACATAGACAGATACATGATCTATTTGAAATAAAACTTTATTGAATTGAATAAATGAATAAATAATTATTCCATAAAGAATACTATAATAATTTGCATGATTTATAGTATATCCTAACAGCATCTTGTTGCCAAACGGGAAACTGTGTATGCAAATTTTGTTAATAAACAACAGGGAAGTATTATCCATGTGTAGAAACAGGAACTTCATAAGCTTACGGCCATGGTATTTTGTGGTAGCTATCCATTTCGCGACAATAACAGGGTATTCTTGCAGTTGTCTCATTTGTCTCAGTAACTCAATTCCTTCGTTGCTTGCCAAGTCTTCCGATATAGTGAAGAAAAGAGTTTTCTTCCTGTTATATTTATAAGTGTCAGCTAGAGATTTTGTTATGTTATAGAAGAATAAATGACTCACTTGTTATCCATAACTATGGCCTCTTGAAATATCTTAGTCTGATCAGCAGTGTACTGCACTACTCCACAATTTTCCACCACAGCTAATCGATCTATTGTTATAAACAAAAAAACATATATTTTCATTCACCATGAGTTCCAATCAATTAAGTTTTTATAAGGAATAAGGTAATTTGAAACATACCCAATTCAACACCGCAAGGCTGTTGTTCAACATTGAGGAATGAAATTATACTCAGTCTCGACGGAAGAGGTAACGGTGCCTCCTTTTCGTTATTCTTTGGAATAGACTCCACAATAGTGAATATGTCGACGACCCATTCAAACTGGCTAATATGTAGTGAATAAGGCTGCGGAAATCTAACCTTCGCAGTTTAAATCAGATACACCTCAAAAAGTTCGAACAAGTTATCACATCATCTAATATCGTCACCATAGAGTATTACACAAATTTGTTCCACCTACAATGTTATTAAGAACAATAATGCAGTAATTATTGGAAGAGTACAAGTGAGAAGATGTTATGTTACAATTATAGTTGTAACTTGACTTACGTTTTCATCCTGGACAATTTTTGTAATGATCCGGTTTGTCGTTACGTAAAAACCTGCATTTAAATTACTTTTATCGACTTTTTATAAATTAGTTATTCTATTATCGATGTGTTAGAGTTAATAGGCTTAAAATCGTAATGGTTAAATGAGAATTCAGTAACTTAGTCTTTAAAGATAGCCTTATAATGGAAAAAGTCAACTGAGAGTTGACTTATTGATAAACGAACTCGAAATGCATATTTTATGGCTCATATAGATTTGTGAGGTGATTTGGGACTTAGGAGTGTGTTCGGAATATTTTTGTGATGTCCGGTGCAGAATTAGGCTTGAATTAGCGAATGTTAGTTTTTGGCAATTTCCGGTCGCTAGTGAAAAATAGGTTATCGGGGTCGGAATGGAATTCTGACAGTTGGGACAGGTTCGTAATGCCATTTTGGATGTGTCTGCAAAATTTTAGGTCAATCAGAGTGGTTCTGGATGGTTTCGGCATCATCGGTGGATTTTAGAAATTTCAAAGTTCTTAGGCTTGAATCCACTGTAAATTTGGTGTTTTGATGTAAATTTTAGTATTGTGAGAGTGAAACTAAGTTTGAATGATGTTATGGGATGTGTTGGCAACTTTGGTTGGGGTCCTGAGGGGCTCGGGATTGATATCGGGTGGTTAACGGGCATTTTTGGCCTTAGGAACCTACTGAAAAATCTGGTGTTCGGTTGCTGGTGTCCTTGTACGCGATCGCAGGGATACATTCATGACGCGTAGTGCAAATTGTGAGGGGAAGAATTTTACTCTCTGCGATCGCATAGGTGTGTTCGCGATCGCAGAGGTTGAGCAGGTTGAGCAGTGCGATCGCGTGAAGAGTGTTGTGATCGCGTAGGGATAAGGCAGGCGCGTGGGGGCGAGGTCGATTGGTCTTCGCGATCGCGTGAGGAGAGCTGCGATCGCTTGGGGTTGGAGAGTGCTGCTATGTGATCGCGACAGGGAGTCCGCGATCGCGGTGAAGAAATCACTGGGCATAATTAATTAAATTCTTTTGAGACTTAACCCTTATTTTACACCATTCTTGTACGGGAAAAAGCTTTGGGGACAAATTTTGAAGAGGTAAATCCTTGTTCTTCATAGAGGTAAGTATTTTGATTATTAAAATTCGATCATGGATGATTATAGAACATAAAACCAGTGTAAATTCGTGGAAAAACAGTAGAAAAATTGGATTTTGGGGTTTGAGAATAAGAGACCTTTAGGGGTCGATTTGAGGGGTCAAACGGACTCCGATTTTGGTGTTCTTTATATGAACGGAATCGTGGGAGGATGAAGAACACTTTTCTGTAAAAATTTCTGAGTTTTGGGATGTGGGCCCAGGAGTGGGGTTTTGACCAGTTTCGGATTTTTGGGTGAATTCCGATATTTTCAATTGGAAATTGTTCCTTAAGCATATATTGATGATAAAAATCTGAACTTGGTAGATTTGGAGCACTCAGAGGCAGAATTTAGAGGCAAGGGCATTGCGGAGTAGTATATGAGCCGGTTTTAAGGTAAGTAACGCTTCCAAACTTGGAACTGAGGGTTCGAAACCCCAAACTTTTTGATAATTACTGTTAATTAAGGTGATGCACTTGCCAAGTGATGGGCATGCGGGCGTTTACTGAATAATTGTAGCCTGGCTTATCCCATGGCACTGTCTACTGGTTATCCCAGATTGATATTGTACTGTGAAGGTAGTAGTTACTTTAAACGAAATAGAAAACATGCTAAGTATAAATGTTAAGTCTTCACGCCGATGGGTTAGACCGGAACGGTCGATTATTGTTGTCTCTATCTGTGATTATTGCTTTCATGTACTCAGTCCTATTATAGCATATGTTTCATGCCTCAGTCTCGTAAGTTTCTAGTTTATTTTATATTATCATTGGTTTGGGCTGCATTGCATGTGTTAGAGCATTCTAAGTGAGACTGGAAGGCACTAACTGAGTGAGGCTTGAAGCCTGATTTTGAGACAGATATGAGGTCGGACTGCACACCGCAGCGATTTCGTTGGCTTGATGTAGCGATTGGGCTGGAAGGAGCCCCTCCGGAGTCTATACACCCCCAGTGAGCACACAGATATTCCGGAGATGGATTTCTCCGTGGTTGTTATCTTCCGGAGATGGATTTCTCCGTGGGGGTGGATCAGCCTTTTTCGTCAGTACTTAGTGATTGTGTCACTTGTGTTTATGCAATATCCGGGATGGACTTCCCTGGGCCTGAAGGCCGTATTCTAGTACTGAGTGGACCACCTTATGAGAGCTTGATTAATGAGTACACATCATTCATGATTCTATATGCATGCATGCTAGTATGCAGGGTTACAGACATATCTTGATACATCGTATTTATTTCCTGATATACTACTGTCATGTCCAATTTATATATTGTTGTTTGAACTGTCGGAGGTTTAGACCGTCACTACCTCTCATCCCGTAGTTTAGTTTCGTTACTACTGAGTTGGTGTACTCACATTATCCCCTGCACCTTGTGTGTAGATCCAGGTACAGAGGAGTTCAGCTCGGGTCAGGGAGCACATCAGTTTCATCAGAGTTGACGAGGTAGCAGCTGGCGACCATGATCTCGTCTTCTCTTTCCTTTCTACCTGTCGCATTTATTTTCAAACTATGTTAGTCATTTCTTTTGATTTTATTTAGTATTATCTGCTCATGATTGTGTGACACTGGATCCAGGATTTGTAGGATTTGGTCTTTTAAATTTATTAAACTGGTTTTCCCAAAATATTGGATTTATTATTATTGTTATTGATTTCAGAATTTGTCAAAAAGGGGCTTTTTATGGGAATTGTATTTAGTTAGATAAAATGGGTGGCTTTCCTGGTTCCACGACAGGCGCCACCACGACTCCGAAAATCGGTCGTGACAAGTTGGTATAAGAGCGCTAGGTTAAATAGACATCACCAGTCATGAGCAGGTTTAGTAGAGTCTTGCGGATCGGTACGGAGACATCTGTACTTATCTTCGAGAGGCTGCAGAACCTTTAGGAAAATATCACATTCTTTGAATTTTGTCGTGCGACTCTGTTGAACTATGAAACTAAACTTCTGTTGTTTTCATTCTCTCACAGATGGTGAGGACTCATGCTAATGATAGTGGCGACCAGATCCCAGCAAGACCAGGCCGAGGTCGAGGCCATGGTCGTGGCCGTGACAGAGGGAGGGGTGCAGCCCGCACAGCAGCCGGGGCAGCACCTGTGGACCCTCCCGTTACTCAGGAGCAGGTCCCCGCAGCTGAGATTCCAGTGGGGCATACTCAGGCACCAGCAGTGCCCATTGTGATTCCGGGTCTTCAAGAGACCCTAGCCTAGATTTTGACGGTGTGCACCAGCTTGGCACAGGCCGTCGCTATGTCCACTACTGCTACTACTTCTCAGTCCGGGGGAGGCATCCAGACTCCAGTTGCCCGGACACCTGAGCAGGTCACCCAGGGACTCCAGACACCTGGGGCAGCCCTAGTGCAGCAGATTGATCTAGAACAGGATTATGTGGCCCCAGCCTTAGCTGACGATGAGCAGCGTAGGTTGGAGAGGTTCAGCAGACTCCAGCCTCCGACTTTTAGGGGTACAGAGGGCGAAGATGCCCATGCTTTCTTGGACAAGTGTCAGAGGATATTACGTACTGCAGGGATATTAGAGGCCAGCGAGGTTCCATTCACTACATTCCAGTTTTCAGGAGCTGCACTTTCTTGGTGGGAGGCCTATGAGAGGCGCAAACCCGCTGATGCAGCACCCCTTACATGGCACCAGTTCCCCATTCTCTTTCTGGAGAAGTATATACCTCAGTCTCGTAGAGAAGAGCTGCGCAGAGAGTTCGAGCAGTTGCATCAAGGAGACATGACCATGATGCAGTATAAGATGAGGTTCTCTGAGTTAGCCCGTCATGCCATCTGGCTAGTTCCCACAGATAGGGAGAGGATTCGGAGATTTGTTGATGGGCTTTCTTAACAGCTACGGGTTTTTCTGACCAGGGAGAGGGTATCCAGTGCTTCTTTTGAGGAGGTAGTTGACGTAGCCAGGGAGATTGAGTCTGTGCACCACCAGGAGCGTGTTGAGAGTGAGGCCAAGAGGCCTCGGGGTTCTGGTAATTATAGTGGTGATCACTTGGGAGGTCAATCCCGGCACAGCAGAGGCAGACTATTCAGGCCTCCTCCGCCAGCCCGTCCAGCTTACAGTGGTGCTACATCAGGACATGGTCCCTGTAGCTCTCGCCCGGACCGTTCCTCATTCAGTGCACTTCCAGTCCAGAGCTCATCTCGGCCACCATCAGTTCAGGGTTCCTCAGCACATGGTTCTTCTAGCAGCTACCCAGGTCCCAGAGGTTCCCTTCAGTCCCCGTCACCAATTACTGGGAGAGGTTGTTTCAAGTGTGGGGATCTGGGTCACATCAAGAGGTATTGTCCCCGCCTTATTGGTAGTTCATTTCAGCACAAGAACCAGCCTCCAGCTTCAGCACCAGTTACTACACCACCCGCTCAAGCAGCCAGGGGTGGAGGGCAGTCAGGCAGAGGCCGCCCCAGAGGGGGAGGTCGGTCAAATGGAGGGCAGGCCCGTTTCTACGCACTTCCGGGCAGACCAGATGCCATAGCTTCAGATGCAGTGATTACAGGTATTATCTCAGTCTGTCACTGGGATGCTGCAGTATTATTTTATCCTGGTTCTACGTATTCATATGTTTCTTCATACTTTGCACATTTCTTGGATACACCTCGTGAGTCCTTGTTTTCAGATGTTCATGTGTCGACTTCGGTGGGGGATACTGTTGTGGTAGACCGACTGTACCGATCTTGTATTATATCTATTGGGGGTCAGGAGACCCGGGCAGATCTATTATTACTTAGCATGGTTGATTTCGATATGATTTTAGGCATGGATTGGCTATCTCCATACCATGGGTTCTCGACTGTCACGCCAAGACCATGACTTTAGTGATGCCTGGATTGCCAATGATTGAGTGGAGAGGTTCGGTGGAGTACGTTCCTAGCCGGGCGATTTCTTTTCTGAAGGCTCATCGTATGATTGGGAAGGGGTGTGAGTCTTATCTGGCCTTTGTGAGGGATGTTAGTAGTGAGAATCCTTCCATTGATTCTATTTTCGTGGTCCGTGAGTTCCCGGACGTTTTCCCAGCAGACCTGCCAGGTATGCCACCTGACAGGGACATTGATTTTGGTATAGACCTATTGCTTGAGACCCAGCCTATCTCTATTCCTCCTTACTGAATGACCCCATCAGAGTTGAAGGAATTGAAGGAACAACTTCAGGAACTCCTAGATAAAGGGTTTATTCGGCCTAGTGTGTCGCCTTGGGGTGCACCGGTGTTGTTCGTAAAGAAGAAGGATGGATCCATGCGTATGTGCATTGACTATAGGCAGCTGAACAAGGTTACGGTGAAGAACCGATATCCTTTGCCCCGTATTGATGACTTGTTCGATCAGCTTCAGGGAGCTAGGGTGTTCTCCAAGATCGACTTGAGGTCTGGGTACCATCAGCTGAAGATTCGGGATTCTGATATTTCGAAGACCGCTTTTAGGACCAGATATGGCCACTATGAGTTTCTGGTTATGTCTTTTGGGCTGACCAATGCCCCAGCGCGTTCATGCATTTGATGAACAACGTGTTTCAGCCTTACCTTGATTCATTTGTTATTGTGTTCATTGATGACATCCTGGTGTACTCTCGTATCCAGGAGGAGCACGCTCAGCATTTGAGGGTTGTGTTGCAGAGATTGAGGGAGGAGAAGCTTTATGCAAAGTTCTCCAAATGTGAGTTTTGGCTTGGTTCAATAGCTTTCTTGGGTCACATAGTGTCTAGTAAGGGTATTCAGGTGGAGCCGAAGAAGATAGAGGCGGTGCAGAGTTGGCCTAGAGCGTCCTCAGCTACGGAGATTAGGAGTTTCTTGGGTTTGGCGGGTTATTACCGTCGCTTTGTGGAAGGATTTTCTTCTATTGCTTCACCTTTGACCAGATTGACCCAGAAGGGTGCTCCATTCAGATGGTCCGATGAGTGGGAGGAGAGCTTTCAGAAGCTCAAGTCAGTATTGACTACAGCTTCTGTATTGGTATTACCTACAGGTTCGGGTTCTTACATAGTCTATTGTGATGCTTCTAGAGTTGGATTGGGAGCGATTTTGATACAGGAGGTAGGGTGATTGCCTACGCGTTCAGACAATTGAAGCTACACGAGAAGAATTATCCAGTGCACGATCTTGAGTTAGCTGCCATTGTTCATGCCTTAAAGATTTGGCGGCACTACCTGTATAGGGTACAGTGTGAGATCTTCACTGATCATCGGAGCTTGCAGTATCTACTAAGGAAGAAGGACTTGAATTTACGCCAGAGGAGATGGTTAGAGCTTCTTAAGGACTATGACTTAACTATTCTGTATCACTCGGGAAAGGCCAATGTAGTGGCCGATGCCTTGAGTCGCAGAGCCGAGAGTTTGGGGAGCCTGGCTTACCTTTCAGTAGCAGAGCGACCGTTAGCACTTGATGTTCAGGATTTAGCGAGGAAGTTGGTGAGATTGGATTTGTCAGACCCTCCGCGAGTGGTAGCTAGCATGGCTTCCCGGTCTCTTTTGTTTGATCAGATTAAGGCACGACAGTATTATGACCGCCACTTGTTAGTTCTTTAGGATAGAGTTCGTCGGGGTGATGCCCGAGATGTGACTATCGATGATGACGGGGTTATGAGGATGCAGGGCCATATTTGTGTGTCCAATGTGGATGGTATTCGAGAGTTAATATTAGCAGAGGCTCACAGTTCGCGGTATTCTATTCATCTGGGTGCCGCGAAGATGTACCAGGATCTGAGGCAGCAGTATTGGTGGAGGCGGATGAAGAAAGATATTGTTGAGTATGTAGCACGGTGTCTCAACTGCCAACTGGTCAAGTATGAGCACCAGAGACCAGGTGGATTACTTCAGAGGTTAGATATTCCGGAGTGGAAGTGGGAGCGGATCACCATGGATTTTGTAGTTGGGCTTCCACGAACTTCGAAGAGTTTTGATGCTATTTGGGTCATTGTGGATAGATTGACCAAGTCCGTGCACTTCATTCCTGTCAGCACTTCTTATACTTCAAAGCGGTTAGCTGGTATTTACATTAAGGAGATTGTCTGGTTGCATGGAGTTCCGGTTTCTATTATTTCTGACAGGGGTACTTAGTTCACATCTCAATTTTGGAGGGCCGTACAGTGATTTATGGGTACTGAGGTAGAGTTGAACGCTGAATTTCATCCTCAGATCGACGGGCAGTCGGAAAGGACTATTCAGATTCTGGAGGACATGCTACGGGCTTGTGTGATTAATTTTGGCGGTTCTTGGGATCAGTTTTTGCTATTAGCAGAGTTTGCGTATAATAACAGCTACCAGTCCAGTATTCAGATGGCCCCATATGAGGCTTTATATGGTAGGAGGTGTAGGTCCCCGGTTGGTTGGTTTCGATCCTGGGGAGGCTAAGTTATTGGGCATAGATTTGGTTCAGGATGCGTTGAAGAAGGTGAAGTTGATTCAGGAGCGACTTCGCATGGTGCAGTCTAGACAAAAGAGTTATGCGGACCGGAAGGTTCGGGATGTATCTTTTATGGAAGGGGATATGGTACTGCTGAAGGTATCACCCATGAAGGGTGTTATGAGGTTCGGAAAGAGAGGAAAGCTAAGCCCGCAGTTTATTGGTCCCTTTGAGGTGCTTCAGAAGGTTAGAGAGGTGGCTTATAGACTTGCCTTGCCACCCAGTCTATCGAGTGTTCATCCGGTATTCCATGTGTCGATGCTCCGAAATATGTTGGTGACCCGTCTCATGTGTTAGACTTCAGCACGGTTCATCTTGAGGATGATATGTCTTATGAGGTAGAGCCAGTGGCTATTTTGGCTCGCGAGGTCAGAAAGTTGAGGTCAAAGGAGATAGCTTCAGTAAAGGTCCATTGGAGAGGTCAGCCAGTGGAGGAGGATACATGGGAGACCGAGCGGGAGATGCAGAGAAAATATCCTCACTTGTTTGAAACTCCAGGTATGTTTCTAGACCCGTTCGATGACGAACGGTTGTTTAAGAGGGGAAGAATGTAACGACATGGTCTGTCATTACGTAAAAACCTGCATTTAAATTACTTTTATCGACTTTTTATAAATTTTTTATTCTATTATCGATGTGTTAGAGTTGATAGGCTTGAAATCGGAATGGTTAAATGAGAATTCAGTAACTTAGTCTTTAAAGATAGCCTTATAATGGGAAAAGTCAACTGAGAGTTGACTTATTGATAAATAACCTCGGAATGCGGATCTTATGGCTCGGATAGCTTCGTGTGGTGATTTTGACTTAGGAGTGTGTTCGGAATATTTTTGTGATGTTCGGTGTAGAATTAGGCTTGAATTGGCGAAAGTTAGTTTTTGACGATTTTTGGTCAGCAATGAAAAAATAGGCTATCGGAGTCGGAATGGAAATTTCGACAGTTGGGACAGGTTCGTAATGCCATTTCGGATGTGTCTGCAAAATTTCAGGTCAATCGGAGTGGTTCTGGATGGTTTCGGCATCATCAGTGGATTTTAGAAATTTCAAAGTTTTTAGGCTTCAATCCATTGTAAATTTGGGTGTTTTGATGTAAATTTTGGTGTTGTGATAGTGCAACTAAGTTTGAATGATGTTATAGGATGTGTTGGCAACTTTGGTTGGGTCCCGAGGGGCTCGGGATTGATATCGGGTGGTTAACGGGCATTTTTGGCTTTAGGAACCTACTGAAAAATCTGGTGTGCTGTTGCTGGTGTCCTTGTATGTGATCGCAGGGATACATTCGCAATCGCGTAGTGGTAATTATGAGGGGCAGAATTTTACTCTCTGTGATTGCATAGGTGTGTTCGCGATCGCAAAGGTTGAGCAGGTTGAGCAGTGCGATCGCGTGAAGAGTGTTGCGATCGCGTAGGGATAAGGCAGGCGCGTGGGGGCGAGGTCGATTGGTCTTCGCGATCGTGTGAGGAGATCTGTGATCACGTGGGGTTGGAGAGTGCTGTTATGTGATCGCGACAGGGAGTCCGCGATCGCGGTGAAGAAGTCACTGGGCATAATTAATTAGACCCTTCCGCGACTTAACCCTTATTTTACACCATTCTTGTACGGGAAAAAGCTTTGGGGACGAATTTTGAAGAGGGGAATCCTTGTTCTTCATAGAGGTAAGTATTTTGATTATTAAAACTCGATCATGGATGATTATAGAACATAAAACCAGTGTAAATTCGTGGAAAAACAGTAGAAAATGGGATTTTGGGGCTTGAGAATAAGAGACCTTTAGGGGTCGATTTGAGGGGTCAAACGGACTCCGATTTTGGTGTTCTTTATATGAACGGAATCGTGGGAGGATGAAGAACATTTTTCTTTAAAAATTTCTGAGTTTCCGGACGTGGACCCGGGGGTGGGGTTTTGACAGGTTTCGAATTTTTGGGTGAATTTCGATATTTTCAATTGGAAATTGTTCTTAAGCATATATTGATGATAAAAATCTGAACTTGATAGATTTGGAGCACTCGGAGGCCGAATTTAGAGGCAAGGGCATTGTGGAGTAGTGTATTAGCCGGTTTTGAGGTAAGTAACGCTTCCAAACTTGGAATTGAGGGCTCGAAACCCCAAACTATTTGATAATTACTGTTAATTAAGGTAACGCACTTGCCAAGTGACGGGCATGCGGGAATTTACTGAATAATTGTAGTCTGGCTTATCCTATGGCACTGTCTACTGGTTATCCCAGATTGATATTGTACTGTGAAGGTAGTAGTTACTTTGAACGAAATAGAAAACATGCTAAGTATAAATGTTAAGGCTTCACGTCGATGGGTTAGACCGGAATGGTCGATTATTGTTGTCTCTATCTGTGATTATTGCTTTCATGTACTCGGTCCTATTGTAGTATATGTTTCATGCCTCAGTCTCGTAAGTTGCTAGTTTATTTTATATTATCATTGGTTTGGGCTGCATTACATATGTTAGAGCATTCTAAGTGAGACTGGAAGGCACTGAGTGAGGCTTGAAGCCTGGTTTTGAGACAATTATGAGGTCGGACTGTACACCGCAGCGATCCTGAAATCATGCCTTCGTTGGCTTGATATAGCGCTTGGGATGAAAGGAGCCCCTCCGGAGTCTATACACCCCCAGTGAGCGCACAGATATTCCGGAGATAGATTTCTCCATGGTTGTTATGTTCCGGAGATAGATTTCTCCGTGGTTATTATGTTCCGGAGATGGATTTCTCCGTTGGGGCTGGATCAGCTTTTTTCCTCAGTACTTAGTAACTGTGTCACTTGTGTTTATGCAATATCCGGGATGGACTTCCTGGGCCTGAAGGCCGTATTCTAGTACTGAGTGGACCACCTTATGAGAGCTTGATTAATGAGTACACATCATTCATGATTCTATATGCATTCATGCTAGTATGCAGGGTTACAAACATATCTTGATACATCGTATTTATTTCCTGATATACTACTGTTATGTCCAACTTATATACTGTTATTTGAACTGTCGGAGGTTTAGTCTATCACTACCTCTCAGCCCGTAGTTTGGTTTTGTTACTACATAGTTGGTGTACTCACGTTACCCTCTGCACCTTGTGTGCAGATCCAGGTACAAAGGAGTTCAGCTCAGGTCAGGGAGCACATCAGTTTCATCAGAGTTGACGAGGTAGCAGCTGGCGACCGTGATCTCGTCTTCTCTTTCCTTTCTACCTGTCGCATTTATTTTCAGAATATGCTAGTCATTTCTTTTGATTTTATTTAGTATTAGCAGCTCATGACTGTGTGACACTGGATCCGGGATTTGTAGGATTTGGTCTTTTAAATCTATTAAACTGGTTTTCCCAAAATACTGGATTTATTATTATTGTTATTGATTTCAGAATTTGTCAAAAAGGGGCTTTTTATGGAAATTGTATTTAGTTAGATAAAATGGATAGCTTGCCTGGTTCCACGACAGGCGCCATCACGACTCCAGAAATGGATCGTGACAATTTTCGTCTGGAAACGAACTCGCTGATCTCTGCTGTCTTGCGGCCGAAATTTGCTTACAGCCTGTACTTTGCAAGTCCATTTTATAGTTAGTGATGTAATTTCACTGATACTAAGCCTTTGTTCCATTTTATAAATACAACCTGCATATTGATATCCGTAAAATTTCAAGAACAAACCATCCCACATTACAAATGAGGCAGCAAATAAAGAAAACAAAAAAAAAGTAGATATAAAATTCATGAGAGAAATTCAATATTGATTACAAACCAGTTAGACAAAGATTGTTATTCCATGAAGTACATTGCAAGTATGAGTATAAAGAAAGCTTTCACTCTGATGGGGAATTCATTTGAGCAGGGAACTATTTCTACCTTGTACTTGTAATATTTTTGAAAGTTATTTCCACTCTGCTCCAGTTCAGTATCGCTTACTCCTATAACATTTGAATATCATCTCTTTTTTTTTACTAATTTGTGATTATCAATGATGTAGGCATATTATTTACTCTATGTTCAACCAAATCGAGAAACTGAGTTGGGAAAGTAGTATCCCTGAGTAAAATAAATTCTTAAATATTACTTTACACACACAGTTGCTCCTTTGAGCCATACTGATAGAGGTATGTGTGAGAGCACATAGAGGAATACAACCTAATTAATAGTTGTACAAAACACAAATACGTCCAATTAGTCTATATCTAATTAAGTTCAGCTATCAGGTCAGGATCCCCTTGGCAACATTTGTTTGATTAAACACAAACAAATAAAGTTTTTATTATTTACAAATTTCTCTGATGGCAATAAATGTAAAAATATTGAAAAACAGGGGCAAAAATATAAGAACTTAAGCTGGCATGTCAACGAAGACGTGTCTGTGTCAGCTGAAGCACTCGCACTTCTAATATAGTAGAATATTCTCGTAACTACCCATGCACGCTAATACATATTTATTCAATAAAAGACTCCAATTTAATGGATTTGCTTAGTTCTTTGATATTATGGAAAATATATATATATATATATATATATATATATATTGATTTGGTGGATTAGGGGCTTCCGTTAGGGTTGGGGGCAAAAATTAAATCTTCGCTAACAGCTTGTTTGGATGGTTGTTACGTATCGTATCTTACTGTATTGTATTGTACCGTATCATTTGATAAATATAATATTTGGATAGATTGTGTCGTTTGTCATCGTTTCAAGATATAACGCACCAGCAATATGAAGAATAAACTTGCAATATTATATAGAAAAATTACGATACAAGGTAAAATTATTATATAAAAAGGTAGAGTAAATGATAAAATAAAATTATTTAATAATAATGAAGGGTGAGATTAAGAGAAAAAGATAAGGTAACGACGCGACCACACCAAAATGGTCATTAAATAAAGTGGCACATTTCATAGTTACATAAAATAACATATAACTATGAATTTAACGATACGATATAATAAAATTTAATTAACTATCAAAATAAATATCGTATTTAAAGTAACAATACGATACAATAGAAGGGTAACAACCATGCATTTAACGGCGGCTAATTGTAGACTTTTTTCAGAAGTATAGGGCAAATTTGTCCCTTTACCCTTTCTTAGATGCAAGCCGAAATCATTACACAGTACGCACCACTTTTAGTTAAGGTGTCAATCAAATGATTTGGATCAAATTTAAACATTCCAATGGACAAATCAATAAAGGAGTCAATTATTCAATTTGCCTAAATGTTATGAAAAATATTTGTCTCGTGAACTTATTTTTTTAAATTGAAGGAAAATATTTATTAACGTTTTTGTGTTNTAAACGATAAGAAATATTCCGAGTCCACAATTTCCTTGTGTGTCCTTAAGGAATTTTAACCCCCTCACAAGTTGCCAAGGTAATGGATTAAATCCTCCCAGGATGAAACGGAATAACCTTCCTGCAACAGTGGCAATACAAACTGCAGGATACCAACAAACTCAAAGAACGAAGCAAACTCACACTTACGAATTTGAGAGAGAGAGAGAGAGACTGCAAAGTAGAATGCAGTATTCAGAATGAAATTCTCGATTCTTTCTGTGAGTGGAAAAAGAAGCCATGCCTCAGAATTTATAGGCAATTATTGGAAGAGGTGTGATGTCTGTTCAGAAAAAAGTGTCTGTTCAGGAAGGAAAACAACGTTCAGCAAAGGTAGTGTTTTTGGATTTCAGTTAATTCCGTTAATGAACTGACTGACATTTAATTAATTATTAAATAATTAATTAAATAAACTTTGTCCAAAAAATAATCTTTGTCCAAAAAATAATCTTATCGATCATTTGAAAAATCCGAATCCGAATCCGAAGCCGAAGCCGAAGCCGAATCTGAAGCCGAAGTCGAAGTCGAAGCCAAGCCGAGCGAGCGACGACGACGGAGCGAGGATACATCCTCTTCAACTCCTTTTAAGAGCTCTAAGAAGTGATCCTATATTTATACACACAAGTGTAGTTGTNGCTGTGTGATTTGCAAGTAAGGATTAATTGCATCTGGATAAGTAGGTTTCCCTTTGAATTTTCCGTAGTGAACATATGTCTGATATACTCGGTCAATCGATAGATTTGATATCTTTGAACCGTCGAACTTTAGTATATACCTAGACAACCATATGTCACACAACCAACCCTTAACCATCTTTTGGTTCTCATTGTTGTGTTCGTTTCAGCCATGAACACCGCCTGGTTTTATAAGTGCGTAGAGAATTAGCCTTACAGAATTCTCATTGAAGCGACTTCACTTCACACTTACATAGGTGATTCCTAAACGTGTAATCTTTTAGATTGACACCACATCAAACTTAGGTAATCATTAAAGAACGTGTAAAGTTCTATTCTTGTTACTATACATTGTCTTCATCACTAGAAGGGACCAAAAAAAAATTACTTTGACAATGTTGAACCGGTCAATCATAACTTTGTTTGAGCTCCTTGAACCTAGATCTC
>MDKJ01197637.1:0-10851 GCA_005239525.1 Nicotiana knightiana | reverse complement strand
GGACTCTCTCTCTAACGAGTCCTAAGTTATAGGCTCCCTTTAACGAGCTTATTTATTGTTATCAAAATAGGTCGCTCACGGAATAGAAACAAGGGAAAGGATCTGCTCAACACAGACTTTCCAGTGAATCGCCCTGTGACAAGATCCATTCTGCGTGACCATAACACATCATCCCTCCATCTCCACCCAAAAAAAGAAAAGAAAATAATCAGATGCTTATTTCTTATATAATTGACGTTGAGGTTTTTCTTCTCATTGTTATTAGTTTCAGTGTTCATTGAGTTTATCAAAGTTCAATGATCTCGTGAAGCGGGCTTTACCTATGCACACAGAAATTAAATGTTTTATTCTCTGCTGCTTCAGTTGAACTCCGCAGTCACAGAGAAGGCTTCTGTAGTCGA
Organism: Nicotiana knightiana; assembly: GCA_005239525.1. Lineage (NCBI taxonomy): Eukaryota > Viridiplantae > Streptophyta > Magnoliopsida > Solanales > Solanaceae > Nicotiana > Nicotiana knightiana. The sequence continues at coordinate 10,450 of MDKJ01197637.1, read as the reverse complement.
AGCCAAAAGGATAGAACGTGACATTGGACCACTACTTCCTTTTGAAGAACTATTAGATGCTGACATCATTGGAGACTCTGTCAAGCAAGAAGACAATTCGAGGAGTAACCAATTGGAAGACTGTACTCTCCCTGGCCCGTGGGCTTTGTTGCATGTGACTAGCAGGAGAAAAGGAGCCTCTAGAAAAAAAAGCTCCTCAATGGTTCTCACATCATTCTGCTATTTGAACTTTCTTTCAAAATAGTATCAAACCGCTGATTATCTTATTTTTTAAAATCCTGGCAGGAAGACAATGAATTATCGGAACTTCAAAGGGAGTATGAGGAGTTGCTTTTACAATTTGAATCACATGTAAGCTCTTTTGCTTTGCATATTTTATTTCTGATTCTGTAGCCTGGTTTCTTAGTTTAATCTTTTGCTTTTGCTAGAAAACCGCGAGTGAGGTAAAAGTTGACTATCTAACAAGGAAGCTTTTTGAGGCCGACATTCATCTGGTCGATGGTTCTGAGCAAGACGACAGTTCTTTGATGCATTTGAATGGAAGCAAAACTTTGAGAGAGTCGGAAGCTATTTTGGTGATTAAGCAGCTGCAAGAGAAGGTGTCCTCTCATTTTCTTTCTTTCTCATCTTCCTGTCATCTATATAAATAAGATTACCCTGTCCTTTTTCCTCCTTTTAAGTATTTCTCAGAATGCGGAACTTTTATTCAGATCACTGTGCTAGAGATGGAGAGATCCTCAAGCCAACAGAATTTGGACTCTGTTGTTGAGATAGCAACAGAGCAAACCATATCTGCAAGAGAGAAGCACGAAGAGGTAATCAGGACTTCACTTTTTATGCACTGGAAATTGCAATTATGATGATTTATCTCCTTATATTGAGAGACAGAGAGAGCAGACAAAGTGGTGAAATATTCTTGTTCACTTGAGAATTTCTCCACTAGTGGCATAAATGTTGTGGCTGTATCTATCCCAACCATTGTATTCTCACAGTCACAGCTGTTTGACTGTTACAAAGAAACTGTTTCTTCCTGATAGAATACTAACAAAGTTCTCTTTCTCCCACTTGCATGATAATTGCACAAGGAAATATTGAACATGTGGTAGTCTTCTATATATCTGTAATAAGTGTTGTTTGATTAGTGATATTCTATTTTGTGTTGGCATGTCATTACTAAGTATTGCTTTCAAAATCTAACTTGTAACGAAGACGAGAGGCCACATAAAGAGCCCAAACCATGATGATGCTGAATCTGAATTTGAAGATCCTCATGTTTTATTGATTCATTACGTCTTATTTCTTCCTTTTCACCATAGTCATATTTTTGCATTCTTTTAATTTTTTTTCTATTACATACTACATAGAGGGACTAGGGAAGGGGAAGGGGATGGAGAGATTCGAACGCGCATCTATTATGTTGAACACCGTCGTTAAGGGCTTGCTTAAAGCGCGCTTAAGCCCTGAAGCTCAGTGAAGCCAAGGTTGTACGGTTCGCCTCGTTGAATTGGCCCTCTAGTGTAGGCATCAAGGTAATAAGCCGCGCGAACCTTCATCGATGAGTTTTGTCTTTAGGGAACAACAACATATATACATATATAGCTTAAATATAGTTTTTCCATTGTTTTGTCCAAATAATTATTGTTTGTGTTTATAGTTTCATTTTCATGCATTACATTTGTATTTTTTGTTCCGTCATGGTGCTTTTCTTCACTAAAGCCCACGCTTTATTTGTACTTTGCATTTAAAGCTCCAACAGATTTTGGCACTTTTTGTGCTTTTCGCCTTTGCCTACTTTGGTATAGGAGATGTGCAGCGGTCCACTAGGCTATATGCCATGGTGGTCGAAGATCTCATTCTTAATCTTAGCCCCAAGATGCATTCTCGAAAACTATGTAGTGATTAAACTTAGAAGATGTATTAGGCTTTTTTGTTTTTGGCGTAGACAGTTTTACACAGAAGATACTGTCTCAATCATAGAAATTCTAGGCTCCTGGTAGGATTACTGAACTTTGTCTTCTATTTTTGCTTTCTTGTAAATATGCTTTCAATACAATCTATCTACTGTTTTTAACATATACATATGAAAAAAAAAATTAAAAAAAATTAGAACGATGTATCCTGATGGTGATTTTTATCTATTCAATAGTTATTAGTTTGATTTATTAAATGAAGCTTTAAATAGTATTTTTCTTTCCTTTTGCATTTCAGGCAGAAATATGTCTCTCGGTCCCCTCTTTCTTACCTCACATGCATAATATCTGTTTCCTCTGCACGTGCCACATCGCAGAGTGGGAGTCAGTGTTTGGCCTTTTTGTTTTGCTTGTTGAGTATGTCTGGGATATCCTGTTCCTTGTATCATATTCCATCTGGTACAAGGCATAACTGCATAAGTGACTCATAAAACACATTAGGATGGTAATAGCTTTCGAGTTGAGTAGGTATAGCACGTCTCTATTAGATACAGACTCAATGATCCTGCCACTCAAAGAAGCCAAGGAAACTGGTATTATTCTGCATCTGTATGAGCATGTTTTCAGGCCAATTCTTTGACTGCTAGGATCTCATTTTTAAATTGATATTTACATTTGATATCCATAATACATTTCATTTAAGCGGTACAGTGCAATGACTTCTGTTTTAATGCTTTAGCTTTACCAAGAGCTTTTGAGTGCAAAACTTGAGGCACAAGGGGCTCATGAACAACTTGCTTCAATGCAATCTGCAGTATTTCTTGTCGTAAGTTCATTTCCACCCTAATATTGCTTGATGATATATTATGACTGACATTCTATAGGGCTCCACTTTAAGCATGCTATATAACCATTTTTCATGTCTCCTGGGGCATTAATGGATACACTTCTTTCAGGAGGGTAACATGAACTCTGAAATTGAGCTGCTGAGAGAGGTTCAAGATATGATGTCAGAATTTGAAAATTCACGAACCTTAATTGATTCACTTATTCCTGTGGTAGAGGAACTTGTCCTGTCTTTCTCTGCCATATCCAAACTAGTTCTTGTGAGTACTGTATCTCATTGCATAATAAATTTTAAATTTGGTCATATCATATATTCCTGGCATGTATTCAATATTTCTTAAACAACACGCGGTTTTATCTCTTATATATTCTATATATTAATTCTAGTATTATAGTTTATTATCTATGTGCATTCTATGACCTGATCTGGTTTCCCACTTTCAGGATTTGAAGTCTTCAGCACTTGACAGTTCCAACCAAGTAAGATCCATGATTAGAAACCATGAGAAACTACAATCTTTCTTGAGGCAAAAGATTAATGTAGTTGAGGATGAAAAGGTGCGAATTGACTGCATTTCCTTTTTGTTTGTCTTTGTAATTAGAACTTTGACTACCAAGTTTATCTCACATTTCGATTATTTGAGTTTCTGTTGAAAAGTACCTTTTAACGCTTGCTAATCAAAATCTAGATTCTACTGGATAATCAGTCTTTGGATCTGTATAATCAGACAGAAGAACTGAAAAGAGCTATTGAAGATTCTGGAAATGCATTAACAGTAAGTTGCTTCACTTTCTCCTACACCCTCCCTTTTTTATATCTCCGCTTGTGCTGACAGAATCATGTTCTTTTCCAGGAAATCTCTGAAAAATGTGAAGCAGAAAAATCTGAACACCTTTCTCAAATTCAAAGTCTTCAAAAGGAACTTTCATGCTTATCTTCTAGTTCCTTAGTCAGAGAGAAGGAAAGCATTAGAAAAGATTTGGAGAAAACAAAAGCAAAGTTGAGAGACACAGAATCCAAACTTAGGAATGCCATCCAAGAGAAGACAAAACTTGAGGTCTTTTTCAAATTGTTCTGAAAGTTGATTTTCTTGTGCCGTCTGAGGCATTTCTACCTTTCCTGACAGTATCACATTCTTAGGGTGAAAGAGCTTGTGCTGAGAGGGAAATTAAACGCTTGAATGGACAGAGGGCTATTCTTGAGCGTGACATCAATAAACGAGACTCGATCATTGGAAGAAGGCGTGATTCAGTTGTTGATAGGAGCTCTAATGTGTTTGACTCCAAAAGAACCAAGAATTCCTCTGTTTGTGTTGAACATGTTGTGCAGGTAGGTATGGTGTGCACAAACTATAGTGTAAATACGTTCAAGAAGTGTCCTATGTTCCTTAAATCTATACTGGAACAGAAAAAACCACTTTCCACATTGTCTGTTGGTCCAATTTTGGAATTAGTGTCACATATGTAGATTGAGCCTAACTTTATGGTGCTGAAGGTATCTGAGTAACCACCGCAAAAACTTAAGGCAATGACTAGAGTGGTCCTAGACCTTTATAAAATCCTTTGGAAGCCCTTACAAAACCTATGTGGGACATTTAATAACTTAACACTCTCCCGCACACGTAATCCAATTCTGGTGGTTCACGCATGAAATTTTTGTGTGTGAGAATAGACTTACCCAATGTTGATTCTGATACCTTGTGAAAGAGTCGGTGCATTTAGTCCAAAAGCTTAAGTCAATGGTGGAGTGGCCCTAGACCTTTATATACAACTTTTGAAGCCCTTAATCCATGGGGGAAAATCAGTAACTCAATACTGGCAAAACAGGAGGGCGGACCAAAATTTTGGTGTCTTTTTACTGTACTTTTGTTCAAGAAACCATTGATTTTAGAATATTCACCTGCCATGAAAAGAACACCTGACAAGTAAAATAGGGCAAGCCTGAAAATTAACAGAAGGCTATCCAAGCCAGGGCTTGGAGGGTGACATTTGTGCTTTCACTTCTTTTTCATGTTTAGGCCTTTTGGGTTCTGTCAATATCAATCTAAATCCTCTTACAGCCCTCAAGGCATCGTTGTCTAACTTACATGTGATGTAATAACATTTTCAAATTAAAGGATCAGATCATCATATGGTAAAAGTACTTTACCCATGTTTCTTCTCCCAATCATCTTATGATGACAATCTCAGGATAACCTCTAATATTTCAAAGTTTTTAAACTTTATTACTAAATTAAGCATTACTAAACTTGGTTTAAACAGGCTATATTTTCTGTGCCCTCAAAGAAAAGAAAACCTTATTGGTATGCATTATGAAGTCTAGTCTGCTTCTCTTTATCTTAGAATATACTGATTAAGCAAAATTCCTGTTGAGTTGGCCCACATCAGTGGGATTTGAGGTCCTTGGTTTTCTTATATGGTTTTGGGCAACTCATAAGCTAGCTTTTGGGGTTGAGTAAGCCCAAGGTCCATTTATCATGGTATCAGAGCCAGGCCCATCCCATTTGTTATTACCGATGTTGGGCCCCCATTTATGTTGTCCACGCTTCAGTTTACGGGCCTGGGCGTGAGGAGGTTGTTGAGTTGTCCCACATCGGTGGGATTTGTGTCTTGATCTTCTTACATGATCGTGGGCAATCCTCACCTCATAAGCTAGCTTTTGGGAGTGAGTTAGGCCCAAGGTCCATTTATCAATTCCATAGCATGTTTGTTTCATTCTTGAGATATTTCTCACCCAAGTTAGGTTTAGTAATCACTTTGAGCTTTATTTGCTAGCCGTATATTAAACAGCATGGGCACCTCGGTGCACAAGGCAACCCGCTTTCACGCAGAGTCCCGGGGAAAGGCCGCACCCTAAGGAATAATGATGTAGGCAACTTACCCTAATGTAAGCATTAGTGGCTGCTTCTACGGCTCGAATCCTTGACCTGTATTAAACAACATGTTGGGCATTTAATGCCCATAAGACGCTCTGTCATTATATTTACTCTTTCCATCAATCTGATAAATAGTACTCCCTTCGTTTCGATTGATACGACAGTTTTCTTCTTAGTATGTTCCAATAGGAATGACATATATCTATATTTGGAAACAATTTACCTTTAAACTTTCCATTTTACCCTTAATAAGAAGCTTTTATAGCCACACAAATGTCATAGCCCCACAAGCTTTTACCCCTTACGCTTTTAAGACCACAAGTTTCATGTCTTTTTTCTTCTTAAATTTCGTGCCGAGTCAAACTGCCTCTCATAAATTGAAAAGGAGGGAGTATCTCATATCCTTATGATATGAAAAGTAGATCAGTTATTGATTGCCTGCATTCTACTCGAGAAGTTAGTTGTCTTTATTGCTTAGTCTTAAGCTACTTTTCCCTTTCTGTTGTGAAGGAGGAGTACAGGAAGCTGGAAGTGCTGGCATTTGAGATGGAGACAACTATTGCTTCTTTGGAAGAGGAATTAACAATTTCTCATGCGGAAAAAGAAGAAGCCTTTTCTAGAGCAGAAAATTTGGCATGTGAGTTGCAAGCTTTATCTGACCAGTTGAATATGTCAAATACAGAACTAAATATGCTGAAGGAAGAGGTGTCATGCCTTGTAAGTTTATGTTTGTTAACTTTTCCTCTGAGATTCCATCTTTTTCATATCTTTTTACTATCAGATTTGCCTTTTGAGCATGATTTATTAGCTTAGTTTCTACTGTTCTTTCTTCGGGAAAATAAAACATTAACTTATTTCTATTTTATTTGTTTCTATGACATTGCAGAGATTATGTTCGGAAGAATCTGAATCACGATGTCAGAGATTGGAAACTTCTGTCAACACTCTGGTAGAAGAAAAAGAAGATTTAGCTATGGTACCAATTGAAGTTGCTTTGGGGAACATGTATTCTGAGGCTCCATTTAACTGTTTCGATTACGTCATTCATGAGTGCCTTCTTTCCTTTGCAGCAACTAACTGATGCCCTTTTGGCAATGGAGGAGGAAAAGGCCATATGGTTTGCAAGGGAGAAAGCTACAGTTGAAGCAATCAATGAAAAAGCAAAATCTTATAGTGCTGAAATCACCACTCTATCACAGAAAATGACAGAGGTAACCTTCAGATTTACACATGATGTAGTTGAACAATTTAAGCATATTCTAGAAACACTGCAGTGGCTCTTACTGATGATATTGAGGATCTCTTCAAGGACTCAGTGCTTGCATGCTATTCTCTTTGGTACACTGTCTAGAGAGAACATGATAACAACAACAACAAAAAACCCAGTGTAATTCCAGAAGTGGGGTCTAGGGAGGGTAGTGTGTACGCAGACTTTACCCCTGCCTTGTGAAGGTAGAGAGGCTGTTTCAAACAGACCGTGATATTTTTGGAAATTTTATTGCCGAGTTTAAAGCATAGTTAAATCAAAGCTAGTTCACATTTGAACTTTTTTCTTAAAAAAAAAAATTAAGAGAATTGTTTGTGAGATCTGAATACCATATTTTAAAATGTATCCTTTCTATTTGCTTTGAACATCTTATCTTGTGAGAGCTTTAGAAAAGCACATAGCTAAATTAAAGAAACCAAAGACATCCATTGAGGTGATGAACTTAGCAAAACATGTTGCACATTTCTGTACACGTCAGCTGGGTATGATTTACTTATTAAATCTTGATTTATGATCCTGACTTTAAACTACAGGTGAAGAATGAACTTGAGAGTTGTAGAATGCAGTGCAAGCTCCTTGAGGAGAGATTGGTCGTCTCAGAAAATAATGTGCGGTTGGAGAAAAGTTTCAGGTTTGTCTGTCCCTTTGCTCCCCTATCACTCTGGTATGTTGCTACTCCCTTTGTCCAAAAGGTTTTCAATAGTCAAGTGAAGTAACTATTGACTAATATTTCACGTGTATTCTTTTTTCTTTTTTAAAATGTATTTTGATGCAAGATCATAACATATACTACAAATATGCTTTCTGAAATCTAAATTAATTTCAAGGTGAGTTTAATCTTGTCCTATTTAGCTCTAGTAAAATTGGTACTCAGATAAACAAAAAATGAATAGTAAATTGGAACAATGGTGTGTCTCTTTGTGTGTTAGTGTACTTTTATAACAATGGTGTTCGGGCTAAGCTTGTATGCACCTACACTACGTGGACCTGCTCCTCCCACCGGCACTGATGGAAAGAAATCACCTAACATTTTGCTTCTGCTGAGATTTGAACCTGGTCTATCCGGGGTTTCACCAACTTCATTGAATGCTACAATAGTTTGTTCATCTATTTCCTAAATTTTCTTGAGGTGCCTAGTTGATCAAATATGAACTTTGATTCTACAGCTGCTACTACCCTCATCAATAAAGCTGGGTGTAATCTAGGTGCCATGAGTTTTGTATTCATTTAAACCTTATGATCGATCTGTCTGATGATAAACATACATTGTTTTACAGTGAAGAGAAATTACTAGAGATCGATCAACTTAGACTTGGCCTGAGAGTTGCTGAGGAACAATGTAAAAGATCTCAAGAGGTAACATGTTTGTATTGTGTCAAGCTTTCAAAATTTACATTGAGTTCGAGAATAATAATTCAGCCTAGAAAAGTATTCTGGGGTTCGCTAAGCTGGATATACTTTAGTTGAATAATTATGCCGTCTAACTCTTCACGTACATGAGTTCGCCTTGTTGCTTATTTGACTTAGAAAGTGAGGAAGTGCTTTTGTTCTTCAGCATCGGCTTTACCACTCTGTCAGAAGCACTCCCATCCAAGAAATTAATGAATAAAGAAATGATACATAGTGGTATACAACAGCTGGAGCCAAGTTATACTGGAGCAGTATTTTTGCCTCGAGCTTGCTAATTTCTGAACCTTGGTGAATTCCTGGTATTATAAATTAGTAATTCATGACATATTGTGGTGAATAAGACAATCACGCAATCAACTTTGCCTCAATCTCAAATGGTTGGGCTGACTATACAAATCCCTATACCCATTCCACCCTTTTGGGTCAATTTCATTTGAATACTAGTAACAGTTTGTCTTTTACGTTAAATTAAGGGTTCTCTAAAGTTAAAGGATTTCATTATCTCACACTTCTTGCGTACACTGGCATACAAGTCTTTAACTAGACTAGAATGACTTCCGGAAATAATCGGGCATAATGTTTTTTTTAAAAATATAAGTCAAGATTTTGTTAGAACTGGTACCAAGGTGGTACTAAAACATGTACAAGTCAAAATTCCAACACACCCACCAAACATATTACATGTTCCGCCCTAAAAAAATACAAGAAATCTGAAACTGATCCATCCTATATTGAGTACAAGCACATCAGACAAATAGATTCTTGATACATTTGTTCTTGACTCTAGCAATCTACAACGTCTTCCCCTTCAGAGCATGCCTTGTTCCTTTCCAGCCATGCAGCCATAAAACACAGATGGGAATGTTCCTCCATATCTTCTTCAAGTTTTTCTTCACTTTTTGAGCTTGCCAGATTTCCAAGACTGATTTTCTCTGGAATCACCAAAGGCACTCCCATAATAGTAAGAAAAAGCTCCCAGCATTGTCTTGATAATGTGCAGTGTAGAAATAAATGTTCAACAGTTTCCTGCTCAATGTTGCAAACATAGCATCTGCTGCACTAAGAGAAACCTCTTCTTTGCAATTTAAGCTGAGTTGGACAGGCATCCCGAGCTGCTAACCATCAAAAGCAAGCTGCTTTCACAGGTGCTTTGGTCTTCCATATCATCTTCCATGCCAATTAGGAATCTTCTGGCTGTTCTGTTGTTCTAGCATTTTATAACAGTTGTTTATGGAAAAAGTTTATTCCTGCTATTCACCCAGATTAATCTGTTTACTCTGTTTTGATAAATGGAACATGTGTTATGTTGTAATAGTCGGGCATAATGTATGTGTAGCGATATCTAAGCCTTTATCTCAACTATTTGGTATTGACTAATATGATCCTTTGTTTTTATTTTGTTATGTTTTTAGCTAAGTCTGAATTAATTTCGAGAGATTGCAGGTCTTATGAGACAATTTTGCTCTATTGATTTTAGGTCTACGTAGTGATGTAACACTAGAAGGAAGGAAGGTGGGAGTTGTTGGGGTGGGGGTGACTATGGAGAGAATAATCGAGAGAGGAGAGAATAGGGTGGAAGAGAAGAGGAAAGAGAGAAAAATAGAGGGAATAAATTACAGAGAGACAAAGAGAGGGAGACAGAATTAGAGAGATTAGGGAGGGGGTATTAATGCCAAATCAATGCAACAAAATTATTTGAGGGCCTTGGAAAAAAATATGGTGCAACATGGCACCTTTAAAGGTTTCTTGCTTCTCTTTGATTGTGGCTAAGGAGGCATGCCTCACAGAAAACAATCTCCAGAAGAGGGGTTTCAAGCTGTGCAGCAGATGTCCTTTATGTGAAGAACAATCTGAAGATGTTACCCATCTTTTTTTGCATTGCAAGGTCACAAACCAGTTATGGAACATGTTCTTTTCAATATTTGGTATGTCTTGGATCATGCCTAACTCCATTTCAGAAATGCTGAAGTGCTGGACCAGGGAGGGTCTATGCAAGAAAGCTCAAAAGACCTGGAACGCTGTTCCTCAAGTTATCTGGTGGTCCGTCTGACTTGAAAGAAACAATAGAATTTTTGAAAGCAAAAGAAGAAATTTACAAAGCCTTAAGCTTCATTGCATTTTGTTGATCGCTTTTTGGTGCA
>ML404568.1:23170-82764 GCA_005239525.1 Nicotiana knightiana | reverse complement strand
TATATATATATATATATATATATATATATATATATATATATATATATATATATATATACTAGATGCCCATATACTTGTGACACTAAATCCTGGCACACACATTGGTAGACTATTCTTTTGGAATGTACTTATTTAATTCGACTCCTTTTGGTCATTTCAATTTAACTTGCCTTAATGATTTGTTGTTTTCGAATGCTTCTTAATTTAAGCTAAGTAAATGTATGAAATGTTTTGGTAAAAATAAATGGGATTCACTAGTTGATTAGTGTTGGCTTGCCTAACATCGGCATTGGGCGCCATCGCAACCTATGATGGAATTGGGTCGTGAAAACATGGTATCAAAGCACTAGGTTCATGTATCTCTCACAAGTAATGGGAAAACCTAATAGAGTCTTGCGGATCGGTACGGAGACGTCTGTACTTATCTTCAGGNTGTGTGTGTATATATATATATATATATATATATATATATATATATATATATATATATATATATATATATATATATATACTAGATGCCCATATACTTGTGACACTAAATCCTGGCACACACATTGGTAGACTATTCTTTTGGAATGTACTTATTTAATTCGACTCCTTTTGGTCATTTCAATTTAACTTGCCTTAATGATTTGTTGTTTTCGAATGCTTCTTAATTTAAGCTAAGTAAATGTATGAAATGTTTTGGTAAAAATAAATGGGATTCACTAGTTGATTAGTGTTGGCTTGCCTAACATCGGCATTGGGCGCCATCGCAACCTATGATGGAATTGGGTCGTGAAAACATGGTATCAAAGCACTAGGTTCATGTATCTCTCACAAGTAATGGGAAAACCTAATAGAGTCTTGCGGATCGGTACGGAGACGTCTGTACTTATCTTCAGGAGGCTATAGGGTGCTGGGAAACTACTCTCTATTCATTTCCTATCGTGCAGTTGATGATGTACTAAATTTAATTCTTCTATTCTCTCACAGATGGTGAGGACGCGCACGGATGATGTCCTAAACCCGGGAAGAGCTGCTCCCCCCGTTGCTAGAGGATGAGCAGAGGCCGGGGGAGGGCACCAGCCTGAGGTAGGGGACGAGGGCGTCCTGAGCTACCCTAGTTGCACCACCAGTGGGTCCAGCAGAGGATCCTATTATTGAGGTGCAGGGTGAGGTGCCCGAAACAGAGCCTGCCCCAGTGGATTTTATGACAGCGTCGGGCTTCCACGAGGTCATGGGTCGTATGATGCGGTTCATGGACACCATGACTCAGGCTGGTTTATTTCCAGTAGACCCGGCCACATCTCAGGTGGGAGGGGAAGCACAGACCCCTACTGCCCAGGCCCCAGGACATGCAGTTCCGGTATATCAGACTTCGGGTGCACTACCCGCGGATGGGGCCCAGCTAGTTGCAGAAGTAGCACCTGAGCCCAGACCAGCTGCGGACGGTGATCCACAGAAGTTATTGGACAGATGTACGAGGCTACACCCTCCTATCTTCGGAGGTGAGCTTCATTAGGATGCCCAAGATTTCATTAATAGGTGCAGTGACAGACTGCACAACATGAGGATACTGGAGTCTCATGGGGTTGACTTCACTACGTTCCAGCTAGAGGGCAGAGCCCGTAGCTGGTCGCAGTCTTATGTTCTTGGCAGGCCAGCGAGTTCTCCTCCCATTATTTGGAGTCAGTTCATTAAGCTTTTCTTGGAAAGGTATATCCCACCCTCCGATAGGGAAGAGTTGTGGCATTAGTTTGAGTAGCTTGAGCAGGGTCAGATGTCAGTGACCGATTATGAGGTGAGATTCTCCGAGTTGTCTCGCCATTCTCTTATGGTACTTCCTACTGAGGTAGAGAGAGTGCAGAGATTTGTTGCAGGATTACACCCCACTATTCGGGCTAGCATGGCCCGGGAGGTTGAGATGGGCACATGTTATCAGCTAGTGGTGGAGATCACTCGGAGGATTGAGGGCTACCTTCAAAGAGGTAGAGAGAAGATGTAGCAGGATAAGAGGACCCCGATACTTTGGAGAGTTTAGAGGTGCCCCGGCTAGGGGTAGAGGTCAGCTTGGGAGGGACCAACCCATCATGCCTCATATTCAGCACCCCCACCACCTCCCCGAGGTGCTCCAGCGCGCCCCTATTTCAGCACCATGCCAGAGAGTTCTTACCGTCCACCAGCCCTCCAGGGTTCTTTCAGTGGGTACACAGGTCACCAGGGTTCTTCCAGATCTTATTTTAGTGTTATGCCGGAGAGTTCATACCGCTTACCGGCTATTCAAGGTCAGGTAGCAGGGCAGCAGGTCACCACACCGAGGGGTTATTTTGAGTGCGGGGACCTCATCCATGTGAGGAGATACTGCCCCAGACTTTGGGGCAAGGCAGTATATCAGAGCTATCAGCCCATGATTACAGAACCAGTCGCCCGGCCGCCCAGAGGTGGGGGACAGGCTGGTAGAGGTCGTCCTAGAGGTGGAGTCCAGGCAAGGGGAAGTCAGCCAGCTGTTGCTCAATCTGGTGGAGGCCAATCAGCGCTCCAGCCAGATTCTATGCTTTTCCGGCCAAACCAGATGCATTGGCCTCAGATGCAATTATCACATGTATTATTTCCATCTGTGGTAGGGATGCTTCAGTTCTATTTGATCCAGGGTCTACCTATTCATATGTATCATCTATGTTTGCTCATTTTCTGTTCCTCATGAGTCCTTGGGTTCTCATGTTCATGTGTCCACTCCTGTGGGCGATTCTGTAGTTGTGGATCGTATCTACGGGTCCTGTGTGGTCACATTCTGTAGTTTTGAGACTAGAGCAGATCTCCTGTTGTTTGATATGACCGACTTTGAGGTCATCCTGGTCATGGATTGGTTATCCCCATATCACTCCGTCCTAGATTTCCATGTCAATACTGTTACTTTAGCGATGCTAGAGTTATCGAGGTTGGAGTGGAAGGGTTCCTCAGTCAGTACATCTAGTCAGGTTATTTCTGTTTTGAAGGCTCGGCATATGGTTGAAAAGGGTTGTTTGGCTTATCTGGCTTATGTTCGGGACACCATCGCAGAGTCTCTGACGATTGATTTAGTTCCAGTGTTCCGAGAGTTCACCGATGTTTTCCCTTCTGATCTTCTAGGCATGCCGCCGGATCATGATATTGATTTCTGTACTGATTTGGCTCCAGGCACCCAGCCCGTATCTATCCCACCGTACCATATGGATCCAAAAGAATTGAAAGAACAACTTGAGGAGTTGTTAGAAAAAGGGTTTGTGAGACCGAGTGTGTCACCTTGGGGTGCACCAGTGTTGTTTGTGAAGAAGAAGGATGAGACTATGCGGATGTCCATTGATTACCGCCAATTGAACAAGGCTACAATCAAGAACAAGTACACGTTGCCGCGCATTGATGATTTGTTCGACCAGTTGCAGGGTGCTAGGGTGTTCTCTAAGATCGACTTGAGATCAGGGTATCATCAGCTAAAGATTCGGGACTCAGATGTCCCGAAGACTGCTTTCCGTACTAGATATGGACATTATGAGTTTCTGGTGATGTCCTTTGGCTTGACTAATGCCCCAGTGCGTTTATGGACATGATGAACAGGGTGTTCATGCCTTATATTGATTCCTTTGTTATTGTCTTCATTGATGACATCTTGATATACTCACGTAGCCTGAGGGAGCATGAGCAGCATTTGAGAGTAGTGTTTCAGACCTTGCGAGAGCAGAAGCTATATGCTAAGTTCTCCAAGTGTGAGTTTTGGCTAGGGTCAGTAGAATTCTTTGGGCATATTGTATCAGGAGAGAGAATTAAGGTGGATCCCAAGAAGATTGAGGCGGTTCAGAGTTGGCCACGTCCTACTTCAGTGACTGAGATAAGGAGTTTCTTGGGGTTAGCAGGTTATTACCGCCGCTTTGTGCAGGGCTTTTCATCCATTGCATCACCCTTGGCTAGATTGACCCAGAAGTGTGATCCTTTCCGTTGTTCCGATGATTGCGAGGCGAGCTTTCAGAAGCTCAAGACAGCCTTGGCTACAACACCGGTTCTAGTGTTGCCTTCCAGTTCAGGGATGTATACGGTATATTGCGACGCTTCACGCGTTGGCTTGGGATGTGTATTGATGCAGGAGGGAAGAGTTATTGCATATGCTTCACGTCATTGAAGATTCATGAGAAGAATTACCCTGTACATGACCTAGAGTTAGCAACAACTGTTCATGCTCTTAAGATATGGAGGCATTATCTGTACGGAGTGTCATGTGAGGTTTATACTGATCATCGCAGCTTACAACATTTGTTCAAGCAGAGGGATCTCAATTTGAGGCAGCGTAGATGGCTTGAGTTACTGAATGATTATGACATCACCGTTCTTTATCATCCAGGCAAGGCGAATGTGGTTGCAGACGCCTTAAGCAGGAAGGCGGAGAGTATTGGCAGCTTGGCATTCATTTCAGCGGAGGAGATGCCATTAGCCTTGGATATTCAGTCCTTGGATAACAGACTTGTGAGGCTGGACATTTCAGAGCGCAGCCGAGTTCTTGTGTGTGTTGTTGCTCAGTCTTATTATTGGGGTAGATCAAGGCTCGACAATTCGATGATCCGCATTTGGCAGTTCTCAGAGAGATGGTGCTACAGGGTAGTGACAAGGAGGTTTCTATTGGCGAGGATGGTGTTCTGTGACTCCAAGGTCGCCTATATGTTCCTAATGTCGATGGCTTGAGGGAGAGGATTCTGGATAAGGCATACAGTTCACGGCATTCCATTCATCCGGGTGCTACGAAGATGTATCGTGACCTGAGGCAACATTATTGGTGGCGACGAATGAAGAAAGACATAGTTGAGTACGTGGCTAGATGTTTGACTTGCTAGCAGGTTAAGTATGAGCACCAGAGGCCAGGTGGCCTACTTCAACAGATGCCTATACCCGAGTGGAAGTGGGAGCGCATTACTATGGACTTTGTAGTTGGATTTCTGCGAACATTGTGGAAGTTTGATGCAGTATGGGTCATTGTCGACAGGTTTACCAAGTCGGCACACTTTATTTCGGTTGTGACTACTTATACTTCAGAGAGGTTGGATCAGATCTACATTCGGAAGATAATTCGGTTTCATGCTGTGCCTGTTTCCATCATATCAGATAGAGGCCCTCAGTCCACTTCTCATTTCTAGAGAGTCGTACAGAGTGAGTTGGGAACCCGTGTAGAGCTCAGCACAGCATTTCAGCCGCAGACCGACGGGGCAGTCAGAGTGGACAATTCAGATTCTAGAGGACATTCTTAGGGCATATGTGATTGACTTTGGAGGGTAGTGGGATCAATTCTTGCCCCTGGCCGAGTTTACTTACAACAACAGTTATCAGTCCAGCATAGAGATGGCTCCATTTGAGGCTTTATATGATCGGCGATATCGTTCACCTATCGGGTGGTTTGAGCTTGGTGAGGCTAAGTTTTATGGTACAGACTTGGTAAAAGATGCCTTGGAAAAGGTAAAGTTGATTCAGGAAAGACTTCGCACAACACAATCCAGATAGAAGAGCTACGCAGATCAAAAGGCACGTGATGTATCATTCATGGTCGGCGAGAAGGTTCTCTTGAAAGTCTCACCGATGAAGGGAATTACGAGGTTTGGGAATAAGGGCAAGTTGAGCCCAAGGTTTATAGGCCCATTTGAGGTGTTGAGGCGAGTTGGGGAGGTTGCTTATGAGCTTGATCTACCTACCAACTTATAGGGCTATGCTTCAGAGGTATCACGCCGACTTGTCTCATGTATTAGACTTCATTACTATTCAGTTGGACGAGAGCTTAGGTTATGAGGAGGAACCAGTTGCCATTATTGATAAACAGGATCGCTAGTTGAGATCTAAGAGGATTTATGCAGTAAAGTTCCAGTGAAGGGGCCAACCAGTCGAGGAGGCGACCTGGAAGTCCGAGGAGGACATGCGGAGCAGATATCCACATTTATTCAGCACTCCAGGTATGATTCTAGACCCGTTCGAGGACGAACGTTTGTTTAAGAGGTGGAGAATGTAACGATTCGACCGGTCATTTTGCTTTCTGGAACCCGGTACCCCTAAATAAGACTTTCCGTACTTGCTTTTATTGATTTATGACTTGCGGGGATGGTTGGTTCGGGATTTGGAAGAGTTTGGGTTGGAATCGGAACACCTAGTTCCTTAAGGTTGGCTTAAAAGGCCAAGTTTGACTCCTGTCAACATTTTGAGTAAAGGACCTGAGAATCGGGATTTGATGGTTCCAATAGGTTCGTATGATGATTTCAGACTTTAGAAGTTCTATAAATGTGGTTTGGGACGTGTTTTGGTGATATCGAGGTCCAAACGAAATTCCGAGATTATGAATAGTTCCGTAATTTCATTTAGGACTTGCACGCAAAATTTGGTAGCATTCCGAGTAGTATAAGTACGTTTCGGCATGTTGGAAGTAAATTGAAGAACTTAAAGTTCATAAGTTTGATTTAATTTGTTTTAGGCTGTGATTCTTAGTTTTAATGTTGTTTCAGGCATTTCGAATGTTCGAGCGAGTACGTTTTATGATTTAGCACTTGTTGGTATGTTGGACGGGGCCTCGGAGGCCCCAGATACCATTCAGACGTCGCGCGAGTCGAGTCCAAGCTCAAGATGAGCTGCTGGTGCCTAGTTCTGGTGCAACCGCAGGTGAGAGCTCGCAGGTGCGGGTGAAGTTGCGCAGATGCGGCTCAAGAAGCGGACCCCAGGTTCAGCAGATGCGGGAGGGCAGGTGCGTTCACCTGTCCACAGGTGCGACCCTAGCCAGCCCTCCCTATTTTCCATAGATGCGGACAATAGTCCGCAGTAAGGCTGGCAGGTGGGCCGGGCCTGACCCGGGACCGGACCGGGCCCGCGGCTCATGTGGGCTTGTGGGATAAATGGGCCGGCCCGTGGCGGGTCCGGTCTTGGAGGGTCTGTGAGCCCATATGGGGTGGGCCTAGGGGGTAGGAACCGTGAGCCCGGGACCGGCAGGCGGGCCTGGGCCGGTTCAACCGGGCCATACGGGCCCATTGGCTATTTTTTTTTTTTTTTTTAAAAATTATTTAAAAAATGGCCAACAGTCAGAATTTTAAAATCTAGCCGTTGGCCCTTTAATTTTAGCCGTTTGGCATTTTTAAAAATAGCCATTTGGCCACCAAACTTTGTTTTAACCCCAAATTTTTTATAATTACACTTTTTACCTATTCTCAACTATAAATACCCTCTCATTCTTTCATTTTTACTCACAATATCATCAATCTCTATGTAATTCTTCTATAATTGCTTACTTTATTATTACAATTTGTGAAAAATTGTGAAGTTGGTGAATTGAAGTCTTCAAGTCTTCAACATTATACAATTTTCAAGAAGTTGTTCGTCAATTCGATAAATCTAAAATTTTGTGAATCTAGTAGGCAAGCTACTACTACTCCCCCGCCCTGGCTTCCCGACCTAGACCTGTTACCCGTCCTCCTCCACCTGTTATTCTTGATAGTGATAACCCTTATTTTTAATTTACCGATAGTCAATTTATACATTATCTTACACCAGATTCACAATTAAATGATGAATATATGAATGTTATTTATGGTATTCCAGAGGAAAATGTTGATTTAGATGAAACGCAACCGGATTTAGATGATACACCTACTAGTTCTGTTGCTAACCAAACTGATAATAATCCAAATGATGCCCCAGCTGACCCTCATGTAGTAACCTCTACTTTTAATAGGCTACCTTCTAAACGGTCCGAAATATCTCTTGTTTGGCACTTTTTTACTCAACTAAGAGATCAAAATAAGGCTAAGTGTAAAACTTGTGGGGTCTTGATGTCTCATAAATTTACTGGAGACCGTGGCGGTACGGGTAGTTTGACCAGACAGATAATGAAACACCCTAATGATAAAGCTAGATTACTTCAAATGAAAGCTAGGGAAGAGGGGATACATATAGGTACCCACGGAATTAACACTAGTACCGGTTCAAATCTAGTTCAACTGGGAATTAACACTGTTACCAGTGGCATTTTGTATTACGATACAAATAAAGATTGTGAAGAATTGGCAAAAATAATTATTGTTATGTGCTTACCATATAGTTTTCCCTCTAACCCTTACTTTGTCCATTATATTAGAAGAATTTATAATCCTACTTATAAAGGATGGCCTCGCACAACCGTAAAGGCTGATATTTATAAATATAAATATGAATATGAATAATATTTGCGTTATTTAATTACTCATATTAGTAATCGTGTTTCTATTACTATTGATATTTGTAGGAGTGGTAATGACTGTGATTATCTTATTGTTACCACTCATTGGATTGATGAGGACTGGATAATGCAAAAACGCATTATTGCTTATAGAATAATTACTTCAAGTCACACAGTTAAGTTTATTGCTAAGACAGTTGCAGATATTTGTAGATATTTTTGCATTAGAGATAAAATAATGTCAGTTTCAATGGATAATGCTTCTAGTAACACTAATGCTATAGGCTTTCTTACAACTACACTAAGTCCTGCATTTAGTAATATTTTTCATGTTAGATGTATTTGTCATATTTACCATTTAATCGTCGGTGATGGTCTGAAAACTTTAAATGTTGAAATTGCAAAGGTTAAATTCGCTCTTCATTGGCTTTTTTATTCAAACCGTAGAAGTAGAGTTAGAGAATATTATAAAAAATGTGATGAATTTGGCCTTAGAGAAAGAAAGGTTCCTAAACCTTGTCCGACTAGATGGAATTACTTGTATGAAAGTTTAGTTGTTGCATATGAATATAGAAACCCAATAATGGCAACGTATAATGCCCGTGTTAGTGATGATGATGATGATGATGATGGTCACCTTACAAATCAAGATTGGGCTAATGTTAAAATTCTTCTAGATTTTTTAGAACATTTTCATGTTGCTACAAATGAATTATCTGGGCAATATTATGCTACTATTTCTAACTGTTTAGTTTATATTTCATCACTTGCAGAATTATTTACTCAATTTTCAGATGATGGGATAGTTTACCAATGTGCTATTGATGATATGAAAGATAATTTAAAAAAATATTTTTTCCCTATCCCCCCTCTTTATGGTGTTGCAACCATGTTAAATTCTACCATGAAATTAGGAGGTCCTCACTATTGGTATACTCAAATTTATAATGATTTACCACTTTCAATTGAGGAATATGATACACTTATAGATGAAAAGCCTCAATTAAAATAAATGCTCAAACAATTTATAATGCTTACCAAGTTGCATTATATCATGGTAGACCAAATGTTCCAACTCCTACCTCGTCTAGCTCGCAGTCATCTAAAAGATGTGCGGGACTAAAATCACTTAGTTCTTGAACGGGGTTCAGGGTTTCTCAAGGTGATAATATTAGTGATAGTTCACAACTAAATGAGCTTCAAGTTTATTTGTCGCAGGTACTTGAAACAGATAATCCCGACAGCACCTTAAATGTTTTGGAATGGTGGAAGGACAAAGAAGAACACTATCCGGTTCTTTCAATGATGGCTCGAGATATCTTAAGTATTCAAGATTCAACAGTGGCATCAGAGAGCGCTTTCAGTCAAGCGAGACTTCAAATCGGTGATCATAGCGTCTATGAGGGGGAGCTTGGAAAAATCAGTACTCTTCAAAGATTGGATTCTTTCAGAAAGAAGAAATTTTGGACTACTTGAATCACAATCGGAGATAGACGAAGCTTATGAAGAAATGCTAGCGGAACTTGCAGAGGATGTTGCTTCGCCCGGAAGCGGTGATGAACAAGCTTCTTTTCCGCCACCACCAACGGAAATTCCTCCAAACCTTGAAGGATTTATGAAATTTGTTAGAGATAATATGTAACTTGTATTTTGGCACATCTTGATTAGTTTTTTTCCCTTTTAATAGTGGTCTTAGTACCTTGTTGTGCTCATTCCATTGGGGGGAGGAAGACTAAGAAAGATATTGTCATTTTCTTAAATGTCTTATTAATAAAAATTATAAGACATTTCTTTGAATATTTGTTTATATTTTTTTTTGTGTTTAAACTTGAATTACAAGACATAACTCATAATTATCTAATATAATTTACAATAAATTACCTTAGATAATATAATATAATTACATAAAAAAAATTATTTCTTTAAAAATAGCCAACGGCTATAATTTCAAAACTAGTCGTTTGGATTTTTTAGTGCAAGTTTGAATATCTCTTTACTATTTTTGTGTTTTAAATTTTAATTACAAGATTTATGTCACAAGATTTACAAGAAATTGCCTTAGATTTAAGAAAAATAGTCTAGATCGTTTAGGTCCGTGGGCCCAGCCCACTTAGCCTGGGCCCATGTGGGCTTAGGCCCACAGTGGGCCGGTTCCACCCATTAAGACCGTTTGTCCCCGGCCTGCCTGACCCAAGCCCGCCTGGACCGGACCCGGACCCGGACCGTTTGGCCCCGCTCAGATTATAGCACTAGTACTCCGCAGAAGCGAAACCGCAGGTGCGGTCCATGTGCCGTAGATGCAAAAATCGCTGAAGGCAGTGGCCTTCATTTAATACGGGAGTTTTTCATTTTTAACTCACTTCACTCAACACTTGGACGATTTGGGAGCTTAAAAAAGAGAGAATTCCACTTAGCTTTGTGAGGTACGTAATTCCTACATCATGTGAGTTTAATACATAGTTTATGGGTAGATTACAACATAAAAATTAGTGAAAATTATGGGTTTAGAGTAAAACCTAGGTTTTGATAAAAATAAGATTTAACCACGAAATTAGTTATGGAATCTAGTAAAAATCATATATTATTGATCCTAAGGTTATGGGTAACAACTTTCTGTAAGAATTTTCGAAATCCGAGCATGTGAGCTCGGGGGTGAATTTTAGGAATCTTACAAATTAGCTTGGGTAATCACTTAAATGGTGGAATTATGAACTTTTGAGCATAGATTGATTAGTTTATGTAATGTTTGGCTAGTTTCGAGTTGTTGGGCGTCAAATTTGGAGGTTTGAGCGCATTCTTGAATCCGGAAGTAGGCTTGATACGAGGTAAGTCTCCTTTCTAACCTTGTAAGAGGGAATTAGCCCCATAGGTGAATTAAATACATGTTTGCTCCTATTTGTGGGGGAAACGTACGTATGAAGTGACGAGAGTCCATACATAGCTACTATTATGCCGTTGTTCGGGTAGTTTAGGATTCGTATCATGTTATATTTGAAAGGTCGTGCCCTTGTTTGCCAAAGTAATTACGTGAGGATTGACCCAAGTACTAGACGGGTTGTATGAAATACTTGACTATAAATGGGAAATTTGTGTGTTCTTGAAAATGAGTTTTTAATTGTGGATCGGGCCGAACGCCTCGGTAGTAAATAGATTGGATCGGGCCGAACGCCTCGGTAGTAAATAGATGCATCTATGGTTCGCTCCATTCGACCCTATGGTAGTGCACAATTTAGTATTATGTTGGATCGGGATGTACGACCTCGGCATGAAATGCACATGTTATTTACTTAAAGTTTTTCCGTGATTTATATTACCTAATTGTTTTGTAGCGTAAGTTGTCACATGGTAAGACGGGAATTGACATGACCTTTAAGGAATATTTTCTTACCCTCCCTGCTCTTAAACTGTCATTGTCATTCATTCTATACATACTTAACATAACACTTAAATTATGTCATTATTGGTCATAGTGAGTGTCAAGTCGACCTCTCGTCACTATCTCTTCGAGGTTAGGCGGGATACTTACTGGGTATATATTGTTTATGTACTCATACTACACTTCTATACTTAATTGTACAGGATCTGAGGCAGGTGCATCTGGTTACCCGTTGGGTGCGCATACTTGATATTTGGCCGAGATTCCACGGTGAGCTGCTCCCTTCTGATGCGGTTCAGAAACATGTTGGAGTCTTCTTCTTTTTTTGTATGTTTGGCTATTTATTCTATTTCAGGCAGTACGATAGATATATATATATTCTTTTGTATATTCTACTAGATGCCCACATACTTGTGACACTAGTTCCTGGCACACACATTGGTAGACTATTCTTTTGGAATGCATTTACTTAATTCGACTCCTTTTGGTTATTTCAATTTAACTTGACTTAATGATTTGTTATTTTCGAATGCTTTTTAATTTAAGCTAAGTAAATGTTGGAAATATTTTGGTAAAAATAAATGGGATTCATTAGTTGATTAGTGTTGCCTTGCCTAACATCGGCGTTGGGCGCCATTGCGACTTAAGATGGAATTGGTTCGTGACATACACACGGGTCACAAATAACATTACGAACCTACATCCTCTTTCAGAATTCCATTCCGAGCTCGATATCAAAATTTTCACTATCGGCCGAAATCGCCGAAAATCTAACTTTCGCCAATTCAATCATAAATCTACTATAGACCTCCAAAATACATTTCAGAAGCGCTCCTAACCCCAAAATCACCGAACGGAGCTAACGGAGTCGACGAAATTCTATTCCGGATCCGTCTTCACACAGTTCCGACTTCGGTCCAAATTCTAAGGCTTAAACTCACAACTAGGGACTAAGTGTCCCAAAACTCTCCGAATACCACAACCAAACACTCCGATAAATGTGGGGAAAACAGTTATTAGGGGATCGGGTCTCTAACTCTCAAAACGACCGACCGTATCGTTACACATGCAAATTCAATAGAACGAACAAATTAATATGAAAAGCTATCGAATTCACTGAGTGTGTGCATACATATTAAGTTAGATATTTTTTATATATTATTTATTTTGAAGTCCTAAATATTTTGGCTTTTTACCTAGGGACGAAGCCAGATGATCATAAGGGTGGTCAATTGATCACCATTTATCAAAAAATGACAGTGTATATATAGGTAAAATATTATGTTTTAGAGGTATATAACCCATATTGAATACACTTTGTCAGATTTCTTTTTACTTATTCCAAATTTGAATATCTTTGAAAAAATTTCTAGCTTCGCCACTGCTTTTATATAGTTCAAATAAGAAATAATTTAATAAGTAAAATTTTAATTGATTTTAAAGTCTTAAAAATTAGTAAAATATTTGTCTTATATTTTTATTCAATATGAAATTTACTTTAAAGGATAAAACCTCAATCGATATTTCGTATAGATATCACTTTTATAATATAGGTTTAGGCTTGTATAATTTAGTATGATTAAATGTGGTATCAAATAATTATTTTGGGTTCTTAAATGAACTGGATTAATTATTTCGTATGATTAAAATGAGAATTTTGAGTTGAAGATCTTTGGGAAACAACTTCTCTACGTTCACGAGGTATGGGTAAGGTCTATTTACACTTTACCCTCCCCGAACTCCACTTGTGAGATTATATTGGGTTTGTTATTTTATTATTATTGTTATTATTGATCAAAATGAGAATTGTAAAAAATAATTATTTAATTAATTTGCTTTATTTTAATTTAGATTTTATTTTTTAAATAATTCAATTTAATATGCAATTTTATATCCCCATGTCACAATTTATTTAGAAATCATTGAAGAGAACGTATAAATTCTTTTCTTGATTCTATAAGATTGCACGAAGGAATTATTTTCAATTAGTACAATTTATAAAAGGTAAAAGATTTATTGATTTTAAATTCTTAAATATTAGGACTTCTTACCTTGTTTAATAAGGAAATATTTGATATACAAAATTTTTATTGATTTTAAAGTACTAAATATTAGAAAATAGTTTAAATTACAAGTTTGTCTGTTGTAAAAGCTATTATAAAAGTTAAATTTAAATAATTACATTCCAAAAGAACAGTCTACCAATGTGTATGCGAGGAACTGGTTTGACAAGTATACAAGCATCTAGTAGGAGGAAATCAAAAGAATACGCATATCCTACTGTATGAGAGGATATAGACAGGATGACAAAAGGAAAAAACTCCAACGTGCTGCCGAACGGTGTCCAGAGAAGCAGCTCACCGTGGAATCTCTAATCTCGAGGAGTCAAGAACGTGCTCCGGACTGATAACCAGATGTACCTGCCTCAGAACCTGTACAAATAAGTACATAAGCGTAGCATGAGTACATTAATATTATGTACCCAATAAGTATCCAGTCTAATCTCGAAGAAGTAGTGATGAGGGGTCGACTTGACATTTACTAGGCCCAAAATAATTTATTTAAATATAAGGCTAAGCATGAATAACAAAGATAAATAACAATAAGGGCAAGAAATATCAATCTTTCCACAGGTACGTTTATGTGTCAACTCCTATCAAACAGATTACTAATTTATTCTTCTGAGCCTTTTTTAACGGTTTAACAATCACAGAAAAGTACCAAGCAATTAACATGCGCATAGTATGCCGAGGACGTACGGCCTGATCCAACAGAAAAGTAAATGTGCACTGTCGGAGGGTCGAACGACGCGAACCATAGATGCATCTATTACCCCGCCTGCGAATCACATGTGCGACGCGGTAAATTTATAAATAATAGAGTTACCCCGCTCGCGAATCATACATGCGACGTAGGTATTCATAGATACACACATTCAAACAATCAACCCACGCTTTATCAGGAAACATTTATCCGAGGGGAAATCGATTCCCTTATCATGGTTCATAAAAGAAAACGAAGTTTCAATTACTTAGAAATTCCTTTACAATTTTGACGTGACTTAAGCAGTTTAAAGTGGCAATAAAGTTACAAATAATCCAAGTATAGCATGCTTTCGGGTCCTAGACTACCCGGACTTAAGTACAATAGTAACCACGCACAGACCCTCGTCACCTCGTGCATACGTAGCCCCCCCACAAATAGTAGCACATAATAATTTACTTCACCTATGGGGATAATTCCCTATTACAAGGTTAGAAAGGAGACTTACCTCGTATAAAGCCAACTTCCCGATTCAAGAATGCGCTCAAACCTCAAAATTTGACGCTCAACAACTCGAAACTAGCCAAAAATTAAATAAACTAGTCAATCTATGCTCGAAAGTTCATAATTCTACCATTTACGTGATTACCCAAGCCAATTTGTAAGATTCCTTAAATTCACCCCCCGACCCATATGTTCGAATTTCGGAAACTCTTAAAGAAAGTTGTTACCCATAACCTAAGGATCAATATTATGTGATTTTTACTAGATTCCATAACAAATTTCGTGGTTAAATCCTATGTTTATCAAAACCCTAGGTCTTTCCTAAACCCATAATTTACTCTAATCTTTGTGTGTTAATCTACCCAAAAACTAAGTAATAAACTCACATTAAGTAGTAAATACATTACCTCAAGCTGCTAAGTCGAAATCTCTGCTTTGGGAGCTCCTAAATCGCTCAAGGTTGTGATAAATGCCCTCAAATGAGCCTAAGTCTCGATTTAAAACGACCTCACTGCCTCCAGAGATTTCACAACTGCGGCGAGTGGACCACACCTACGGTCTCGCTTCCGCGGATCAAGATCCGCATCTGCGGAAAGGGGAGGGACTAGCATGGGTCGCACCTGCGGAAGGGGGTCCTGTACCTGCGGCTCCGCTTCTACGAAGAAAGGACCGCATCTACGGATCGTGGGCACCCCCTCGATGGCCGCATATGCGAGGCTTCGACCGCATCTACGGTCTCGCACTTGCGGCTGGCCAATCGCAGGTGCGGTCGCACCAGACCTGGTGCACCAGCAGTTCTCTTTGAGCTGGGACTCGCCTCGCGTGACGTCTGAATGATATCCGGGGCCCCCGAGGCCCCGTTCAAATATACCAACAAGTCCTAAATCATAAAACGGACTCGCTCGAACCCTCGGAATGCTCGAAACAACGCTAAAACTAAGACACACACCCTAAACCAATTATATTCAACTTATGAACTTTAAGTTCTTAATTTCACTTCCAACACGTCGAAACATACTTATACTACTCGGAACGACACCAAATTTTGCGAGCAAGTCATAAATGACACTACGAAACTATTCTCGGTCTCGAATTTCCGTTCGGACCTCGATATCACTAAAACACGTTCCAAACCTCAATTTTTGAACTTCAAGAATCATATTCCACTATTTGGCGCTGAAACGCCCCCAGGTCATCCAAAACCCGTTCCGAACATACACCCAAGTCCGAAATCATCATATGAACCTATTGGAACCTTCAAATCCGGATTCCGAGGTCGTTTACTAAAAATGTTGATCGAAGTCAAACTTGGCCTTCAAGGCCAACCTTAAGGAACTAAGTGTTCCCATTCCGACCCAAACCCTTCCAATTCCCGAACCACCCATCCCCGTAAGTCATAAATCAATAAAAACAAATATAGGAAGTGTTATTTAGGGGCACGGGGTTCTAGAAAGCAAAATGACTGGTCGGGTCGTTACATTCTCCACCTCTTAAACAAACGTTCGTCCTCGAACGGGCCTAGAATCATACCTGGAGTGCTGAATAGGTGTGGATATCTGCTCCGCATGTCCTCCTCGGACTCCCAAGTCGCTTCCTCGACTGGTTGGCCCCTCCACAGGACCTTCACGGCAGAAACCCTCTTAGACCTCAACTGACGCTCCTTCCTATCAATAATAGCAACTGGCTCCTCCTCGTAGCCCAACCTCTCGCCAAGCTGAATGGTACTGAAGTTTAACACATGAGACAAGTCAGCGTGGTACCTCCAGAGCATAGATACGTGAAAAACCGGATGAACACCTGATAAGCTGGGAGGTAGAGCAAGCTCATAAGCAACCTCCCCAACTCTCCTCAACACCTCGAATGGGCCTATAAACCTTGGGCTCAACTTTCCCTTCTTCCCGAACCTCATAATACCCTTCATCGGCGAGACTTTTAAGAGAACCTTCTCGCCGTCCATGAATGATACATCACACGCCTTCTAATCCGCGTAATTATTCTGTATGGATTGTGCCGTGCGAAGCCTCTCCTGGATCAACTTTACCTTTTCCAAGGAATCCTTTACCAAGTCAGTGCCATATAGCTTAGCCTCGCCAGGATCAAACCACCCAATAGGAGAACAACATCGCCGACCATATAGAGCCTCAAATGGGGCCATCTCAATGCTGGACTGATAGTTGTTATTGTACGCAAACTCGGCCAAGGGAAAGAACTGATCCAACTGCCCTCCAAAGTCAATCACACATGCCCGGAGAATGTCCTCTAATATCTGAATTGTCCGCTCTGGCTGCCAGTCGGTCTGAGGATGAAATGTTGTGTTGAGCTCTACACGGGTGTCCAACTCACTTTGTACGACTCTCCAGAAATGCGAGGTGAACTGAGGGCCTCTATCTGATATGATGGACACGGGAACACTGTGCAACCGGACTATCTCCCGAATGTAGATCTGAGCTAACCTCTCTGAAGTATAAGTAGTGTCCACTGGAACGAAGTGTGCTGAATTGGTCAACCTGTCTACAATAACCCAAACCACATCAAACTCCTGCAAGGTCCGCGACAACCCAACTACAAAGTCCATAGTGATGCGCTCCCATTTCCACTCAGGTATAGGCATCTGCTGGAGTTGGCCTCCTGGCCTGCTCATACTTAAACTGCTGGCAATTTAGACATCTAGCCACATACTCCACTATATATTTATCCATTCTCCGCCACCAGTAGTGTTGTCTCAGGTCACGATACATCTTCGTAGAACCTGGATGAATAAAATACCTTGAACTTTGTGCCTCCTCTAGAATCCTCTCCCTCAGACCATCCAATTAGGAACACATAGGTGACCCTGAAGTCGCAGGACACCATCCTCACTAAGAGAAACCTCCTTGGTACTACCCTGTAGTACCGTCTCTCTGAGAACTGCCAAGTGCGGATCATCGAACTGTCGATCCTTGATCTGTCCCAATGATGAAGACTAATCAACAACACACGCAAGAACTCGACTGGGCTCTGAAATGTCCAGCCTCACAAGTCTGTTAGCCAAGGACTGAATGTCCAGGGCTAGTGACCTCTCCTCTGCTGAAATGAATGCCAAGCTACCTATACTCTCCGCCTTCCTGCTTAAGGCGTCTGCAACCACATTCGCCTTGCCGGGATGATAAAGAATGGTGATGTCATAATCCTTCAGTAACTCAAGCCACCTGCGTTGCCTCAAATTAAGGTCCCTTTACTTGAACATGCGATGTAAGCTGCAGTGGTTCTGTATAAACCTCACAAGACACTACATACAAGTAATGCCTCCAAATCTTAAGAGCATGAACAATCACTGCCAACTCCAGATCGTGCACGGGGTAGTTCTTCTCATGAATCTTAAACTGACGTGAAGCATATGCAATAAATCGTCCCTCATGCATCAATACACATCCTAAGCCAACGCGTGAAGC
The DNA here is from genome assembly GCA_005239525.1 of Nicotiana knightiana. Taxonomy (NCBI): domain Eukaryota; kingdom Viridiplantae; phylum Streptophyta; class Magnoliopsida; order Solanales; family Solanaceae; genus Nicotiana; species Nicotiana knightiana. The sequence continues at coordinate 64,502 of ML404568.1, read as the reverse complement.
GTCGCAATAAACTGTATACATCTCTGAACCGGAAGGCAACACTAGAACCTGTGCTGTGGTCAAAGCTGTATTGAGCTTCTGAAAGCTCGCCTCACACTCGTCGGACCATCGGAACGGGGCACCCTTCTGGGTCAACCTATTCAGAGGGGTTGCAATGGATGAAAAGCCCTCTATAAACCGACGTAAATAACCTGCCAACCCCAAGAAACTCCTGATATCGGTCGCTGAAGTAGGTTGTGTCCAACTCTAAACTGCCTCAATCTTCTTAGAATCCACCTTGATACCCTCTCCGGACACACATGCCCTAAGAATGCTACTGAATCTAACCAAAACTCACACTTGGAGAACTTAGCATATAACTTTTGTTCTCGCAGGGTCTGGAGCACTACTCTCAAATGTTGCTCGTGCTCCTCCAGGCTACGTGAGTAGATCAAGATGTCAGCAATGAAGACAATGACAAAGGAATCAATATAAGGCCTGAACACCCTGTTCATCAAATCCATAAATGCTGTTGGGGCATTAGTCAAGCCAAAGGACATCACCAGGAACTCGTAATGACCATATCTAGTACGGAAGGCAGTCTTCGGAATATCTGAGTCCTGAATCCTCAACTGATGATACCCCGATCTCAGGTCGATCTTAGAAAACACCCTAGCACCCTGCAACTGGTCAAACAAATCATCGATGCGCGACAACAGGTACTTGTTCTTGATGGTAACTTTTTTCAACTGGCGGTAGTCAATACACATCCGCATAGTCACATCCTTCTTCTTCACAAATAACACTGGAGCACCCAAGGCGACACACTCTGTCTGATAAACCCCTTAGCTAGCAACTCCTAGAGCGGTTATTTCAATTCTTTCGGAGCCATACGGTATGGGGGAATGGATATAGGCTGGGTGCCTGGAGCCAAGTCAATGCAAAAATCAATATCACGATCTGGTGGCATGCCTGGAAGGTCTGAAGGAAACACATCGATAAATTCCCGAACCACTGGTACTTAATCAATCATCGAAGACTCTACGGTGGTGCCGCACATAAGTGAGATAAGCTAAACAACCCTTCTCGACCATATGTCGAGCCTTCAGAAAAGAAATAACCCGACTGACTGCACTAACTGAGGAACCTCTCCACTCCAATCTCGGCAACTCAGGCATGGCTAATGTAACAATCTTGGCATGGAAATCTAAGATGACGTGGTATAGAGATAACCAATCCATGCCAAGGATGACCTCAAAGTCGGTCATATCAAGTAACAAGAGGTCCGCCCTTGTCTCAAACCCACAGAATGTGACCACACATGACCGATAGATCCGGTCCACAACTATAGAATTGCCCACAGGAGTGGACACATAAACAGGAGTACCCAAAGACTCACGAGGAACACCCAGGAAATGAGCAAATAGAGGTGATACATATGAATAGGTAGACCCTGGGCCAAATAATACTGAAGCCTCCATACCGCAGATGGAGATAATACATGTGATAATGGCATCTGAGGCCAATGCATCTGGTCTGGCCGGAAAAACATAGAATCTGGCTGGAGAACCGGATGGCTGGCCTCCACCCTACTGAATAGCAGCTGGCTGAGCTCCCCCTTTCTATCCTCCACCTCTAGGACGACCCCTACACACCTGTCCTCCACCTCTAGTTGGTCAGACTGCTGGTGTTGAAATCATAGGCTGATGGCCCTGCTGCACTGCTTTGCCCTGAAGTCTGGGACAAGTCCTCTTTATGTGACCTGGATCTCCACACTCATAACAACCTCCCGGCACCATAGATTTCTGCCTGGAGACTGGCCCTGGTGGCCGAAATACCCATCGGAGGAACCCTGAATGGCTGGGGGGCGGTATGAACTCTCTGGCATGGCACTGAAATAGGTGCTGGAAGAACCCTGATGACCAGAATACCCGCTGGAGGAACCCTGAATGGCTGGGGGGCGGTATGAACTCTCTGGCATGGCACTGAAATAGGTGCTGGAAGAACCCTGATGACCAGAATACCCGCTGGAAGAACCCTGAATAGCTGGTGGACGATAAGAACTCTCCGGCATGTCACTGAAATAAGGCCTCACGGAAGCGCCTCGAGGAGGTGGTGGTGCTGAATATGGTGGCCTGCTGGGCTTGCCCCTCCCAAACTGACCTCTGCCCCTAGCCGGAGCACCTCTGAAATCTCCAGAAAACCGAGCCCTCTTATCCTACTGTCCCTGCTCTCAACCCCTCAGACGATAACCCTCAATCCTGCGGGTGATCTCCACTACTAGCTGATAAGGAGTCCCCATCTCCACCTCTCGGGCCATGCTGGCCCTAATACCAGAGTGTAACCCTGCTACAAATCCCCGCACTCTCTCTGTGTCGGTAGGAAGTATCATAAGTGCATGACGAGACAACTCAGAAAACCTCGCCTCGTAGTCGGTCACTGACATCTGACCCTGCTCAAGCTGCTCGAACTGGTACCACAGCTCTTCCCTCTTAGAGGGTGAGATATACCTGTCCAGGAACAACTGAGTGAACTGCCCCCAAGTGATGGGAGGAAAATCGGCTGTTCTGCCGAGAACATAAGACTGCCACCATCTACGGGCCCTGCCCTCTAGCTGGAAAGTGGTGAAGTCGACCCCATGAGACTCCAGTATCCTCATATTGTGCATTATGTCCCTGCACCTATCAATAAAGTCATGAGTATCCTCATGACGCTCGCCCCCGTAGATAGGAGGGTGAAGTCTAGTCCATCTGTCCAATAACTTTTGCGGATCGCTGTCCGCAACTGGTCGGGGCTCAGGTGCTATTGCTGTAACTGGCTAGGCTCCGCCCACGGGTAGGGTACCCAGAGTCTGATACACCGCAACCGCATGTCCTAGGGCCTTGGCAGTAGGGGTCTGTGCTCCCCATCCCACCTGAGAAGTGGCCGGGTCCGCTGGAAATAAAGCAACCTGGGTCATAGTGTCCATGAACCGCATCATACGACCCATGACCTCCTGAAAGCCCAGTGCTGTCATTGAATCCACCGGGGCAAGATCCGCTACGGGCACCTCGACCTGCTCCTCAACGACGGGATCCTCTACTAGATCCGCTGGTGGTGAAACTGGGGTAGCTCTAGGACTCCCTCGACCCCTACCTCGGGTCGGTGCCCTCCCCCGGCCTCTGCCTCGGCCTCTAGCAACGGGGGGAGAAGCTCCTCCCGGGTCCAGAACGTCAGCCGTGCGCGTCCTTACCATCTGTGAGAGAATAGAAGAGTAAGATTTAATATAGTATCAACTGTACGACAGAAGGTGAATAAAGAGAGATTTCCTAACACCCTATATCCTCCCGAAGATAAATAAAGACGTCTCCATACTGATCCGCAAGACTCTATTGGGTTTGCTCGTTACTTGTGAGACCTACGTGAACCTAGAGCTCTAATACCATGTTGTCATGACCCTAATCCTAGTCTAGGTCGTGATGGCGCCCAACGTCGATGTTAGGCAAGCCAACACAATTAGTCTAGTGAGTTCCCATTTAATTTTTTATAAAAACTTTATCAACAATACTCAAATCTTTATCACAAGCATGAGAAAATGATAAACATCGAAGAAAATTTACTTGTAATGATCAAAAGTTAAATTTAAATAATTAAATTCCAAAAGAACAGTCTACCAATGTTTGTGCGAGGAACTTGTGTCACAAGTATACATGCATCTAGTAGGAGGAAATCAAAAGAATACGCCTATCTTACTGTCTGAGAAGATATAAACAGGTTGACAAAAGGAAAATACTCCAACGTGCTGCCGAATAGTGTCCAGAAAAGCAGCTCACCGTGGAATCTCTAATCTCGAGGAGTCAAGAACGTGCTCCGGACTGATAACCAGATGTACCTGCCTCAGAACCTGTACAAATAAGTACAGAACCGTAGCATGAGTACATTATGTACTCAGTAAGTATCCAGTCTAATCTCGAATAAGTAGTGACGAGGGGTCGACTTGACACTTACTAGGCCTAAAACAATTTATTTAAATATAAGTCTAAGCATGAATAACAAAGATAAATATCAATAAGGGCAAGAAATATCAATCTTTCCACAGGTACGTTTATGTGTTAACTCCTATCAAACAGATTACTAATTTATTCTTCTAGGCCTTTTTAACGGTTTAACAATCACAGGAAAATATCAAGAAACTAACATATGCATAGTATGCCGAGGACGTACGACCCGATCCAACAAAAAAATAAATGTGCACTGCCGGAGGGTCGAACGGCACGAACCATAGATGCATCTATTACCCCGCTCGCGAATCATACGTGTGACGCGGTAAATTTATAAATAATAGAGTTACCTCGCTCGCGAATCATACATACGACGCAGGTACTCATAGATACACACATTCAAACAATCAACCCTTGCTTTATCAGGAAACATTTATCCGAGGGGAAATCGATTCCCTTATCACGGTTCATAAAAGAAAACAAAGTTTCAATTACTTAGAAATTCATTTACAAATTTGACATGACTTAAGCAGTTTAAAGTGGCAATAAAGTTACAAATAATCCAAGTATAGCATGCTTTCGGGTTCTAGACTACCCGGACTTAAGTACAATAGTAGTCACACACAGACCCTCGTCACCTCGTGCGTACGTAGCCCCCCCCACAAATAGTAGCACATAATAATTTACTTCACCTATGAGGACAATTTCCTCTTACAAGGTTAGAAAGGAGACTTACCTGGTATAAAGCCAACTTTCTGATTCAAGAATGCGCTCAAACCTCCAAATTTGACGCCAAACATCTCGAAACTAACCAAACATTACATAAACTAGTCAATCTATGCTCGAAAGTTCATAATTCTACCATTTACGTGATTACCCAAGCTAATTTGTAAGATTCCTAAAATTCACCCCGGGCCCACATGTTCGGATTTCGGAAATTCTTAAAGAAATTTGTTACCCATAACCTAAGGATCAATAATATGTGATTTTCACTAGATTCCATAACAAATTTCGTGGTTAAATCCTATTTTTATCAAAATCCTAGGTCTTGCCCTAAACCCAAAATTTTCTCTAATCTTTGTGTGTTAATCTACCCAAAAACTAAGTAATAAACTCATATTAAGTAGGAAATACATTACCTCAAGGTGTTAAGTCGAAATCTCTGCTTTGAGAGCTCCTAAACCGCCCAAGGTTGTGATAAATACCCTCAAATGAGCCTAAGTCTCGATTTAAAACGATCTCACTGCCTGCAGCAATTTCGCACATGCGGCGAGTGGACCGCACCTGCGGTCTCGCTTCTGCTGATCAAGGTCCGCATCTGCGGAAAGGGGAGGGACTGGCATGGGTCTCACCTGCGGAAGGGGGTCTCGCACTTGCGGCTCCGCTTCTGCGAAGAAGGGACCACATCTACTGATCGTGGGCACCCCCTCGATGGCCGCATCTGCGAGGCTTCGACCGCATCTGCGGTCTCGCACCTGCGGCTGACCAATCGCAGGTGCGGTTGCACCAGATCTGGTGCACCAGCAATTCTCTTTGAGCTGGGACTCGCCTCGCGCGACGTCCGAATGACATCCGGGCCCCCGAGGCCCCGTTCAAACATACCAACAAGTCCTAAATCATAAAACGGACTCGCGCGAACCCTCGGAACGCTTGAAACAACGCTAAAACCAAGAATCACACCCTAAACCAATTATATTCAACTTATGAACTTTAAGTTCTTAATTTCACTTCCAACACGCCGAAACATACTTATACTACTCGGAATGACACCAAATTTTGCGAGCAAGTTATAAATGACACTACGAAACTATTCTCGGTCTTGAATTTCCGTTCGGACCTCGATATCACTAAAACATGTTCCAACCTCAATTTTTGAACTTCAAGAATCATATTCCACTATTTGGCGCCGAAATGCCCCCAGGTCATCCAAAATCCGTTCCGAACATACGCCCAAGTCCGAAATCATCATACGAACCTATTGGTACCTTCAAATCTCGATTTTGCGGTCGTTTACTAAAAATGTTGACCGAAGTCAAACTTGGTCTTTAAGGCCAATCTTAAGGAACTAAGTGTTCTCATTCAAACCCAAACTCTTCCAATTTCCGAACCAACCATCCCGTAAGTCATAAATCAATAAAAACAAATACATGAAGTCTTATTTAGGGGCACGGAGTTCTAGAAAGCAAAACGACCGATTGGATCGTTACATAATTATTATTAATGAATCAATTATATGAGGAAATCAACCACTGGATTAATCAATTCATTATGTTGTTCGTAAGGAGAATTTGAGGAGTTACAAGAAAAAGTTCATGTAGACCCGATTCATGTGATCCATATGAGATCCATATGAATGGTCATTGTTCATTATATATTTAATGATGATGCATTAAAGAATGAAATATTAGAAGTCTGAAACGTATAGGATTAATATAGATAAATAGGGTGTGAAGTTGGTAACAATTCTTACAACTTCTCCCCGCTTTTATACATATTAAAAAATATAGAACGCTTTCTACCCATTTGAGGAGCTAGATGAGTGAAGTTTCTCTTCAGAAATGGATCGAGTAGTGTTTCTCATGTAAGAAAATTAAAAAGTAACTGATATTACGTGTCTTTTATTGCAATATAGAGTCTATTCATGAAATATTAAAGGAATTGTATGTTTGTATTGCAGAAATGGATAATGCATAAGCAACTTAATTGAAAAGGGTCCATGTTGAGTTCAAGGAGAATGATTTGAAGCCTTTCTGACGCATGTATACATTTATAGATGGAATCAAGGTTACTGCATTGGTTTATTATGTGAAAAGAGATTTTATCTCTTGATGCACGCAAAAAGGTACAATTATTTTGTTGTTTTGATTTTCTTCCCTGAAAGTTCTAGCTCGCTGCAGCGAAATTTAGAAGGGGCAAGGAGAAAATTGGAAGAAGTTGATTATAAAAAGTAGGGGTGTTCAAACCGAACTGAAAAATTGCACCAAATCGAAAAATTAAATTAAACCGATTAAAAAACCCGACTAGGTTTGATTTGATTTGGTTTGGTATTGAGTAAAAAAAATCTGAACCAAACCGATATATAAATATATAATTTTTTTTATACATATTTTTAAGACTTTATATTGAATTTTCTTTTAAAAAATATAGAAATATTTGGGAGCCTCCCATGTGTTAACCTTGAAGCGTACATTGACGAAAAATTATTGATAGACGACTAAGAAAATAACTATCATGTGTTACTAACAAAATCCTCCCATTGGAATATTTTAGTAGATCACATGTTTGTCAATTTTTTCAATATTTACTAAATATATATTCACTTATGAAAACTTTATTTATAACTTTAACAAAGTAAGATTCGAATAGTATTCACGTAACAAAAAAACTCGAAAACCCGAAAAATTCGACAAAACCGAACCAATCCAAACCGATATAGTTGGTTTGGTTTGATTTTGGTAAATTCCAAACTAACCCGATCCATGTACACCCCTAATATTAAAAAGTATGCATGTGTATTTGTTAGTGTTGAGCTCGTGTGCCAGCTAATTATATCGATGCAACGCATTTGAAGTAGAAAATTTTGAAAAAAAGTCCTATGCATGATAAATGATAATCACCTCAAGACAATTATGGGTATGCGGCTAATTTCTTGAACCTTTTAGTCTATCCTTTCTATGTGTTAAAATATTAGATAGCTAATTTTATAATATCATTTGGGACTACACGTGTTCAGAGATTAGTATTGACAAAAACAGTTGAATCCTAAGTTCATAATTTGATTTGCAGTGTCAGAGTTTGAACCAAATGACATCTAATTCGTAACAATTGATTTTCCTCTTGTCCGAACCCTATATGAATGCATGATACTTTATGCACAAGACTGTCTGTTTATAAATAAAACACACGCAAGAAAGCAATTTGTTATGAATGAATTCATTGATCCGTGACTTTCGCTGCCTCTACGCGTTTTGGTTATTCGAAACCATGGCCCAACTAATATGGTCGTGGAGAAAACTTGCATATGTCCCGTGGAAGAAGAAAATAGTTTTAAAACTAACGATTTCAAATTCAAGCTTTAATTTATTAGATAAAAAGATTCATTAAGATGAAGATGTGACCAGTTTGTCAACCATACCTCACAAAACCGCCAATTAAGGGCAAATCCTGATTCTTGAGAACGTACTAATAATAACAAATATAATATTAGCTTGGCATGAAGATATTTATTTTTCATAATTAAAAGGAAATGTGAGATCCAACTGGTTTTGTCAAGAGACCACTAAATTTCAAACTCACGTATCACTAGTTTCAATTGGTATATTCATTCACATTAATATTAAAACCCTATTTAAAAATACTAATCATTTCAAATTGTGATATCTGTTATTTGAGCATTGATCACATTGCTTTGAAAAAATAAAAATTCAACCTCCTTTTTTTTCATAAAATAATGTATCTAATAAAATTTTTTATGTGAAATTAAAGGAACCAAATTATAATCGAGTAATATTTTATTTTTATTGTTCTTTATTATATTATTCACTATTTTGTATTATTATATTATAATATGACTTTCATTGGTTTGTTACCTGGCTCTTGGTACCTTTTTCTATTATTCTATTTTTTATTTTCTAATTAATCCTTAATATTTTCGTGTATTATCTACTTACTTCGATTTTTAACTAATTCAAAGTATAAATGTCCTCATATTATATCTATCTCATTATTTATATATTTTCTAGATCTATCATGAAATTTTAATTAGTTTTTCGCGTTTAACATTTTTACCTATAATCAAAATAATATCATATTTAGTACTAATTTGTGATATTGAATTATTCAGAATTAAAAACAAAGAAGTTATTTTGTTATTTTATTATACATCTACTAATATTTGTAATAATTTTTATTTTTGTATTACGTGGCATAACCAATTAATTTTTTCTTCTTTTTATTTCAATACATAAAATGTAGTTCACAAAAATTCCGAAATCCGAGGGAGAAATCACACAAATATTTTCTTTATATTCTAATCTATGTCAACAACATAAATATTTACCTTGTCTCTTGCATTGAGGTCAAACCAATTAATAAGTAGGCTCTAGGAGTACTGCACCATCAGAATTGTTTGTTTTTGAGCAAATTTTCAAATGATAAGCATACACAATAAATTCAAAAGTTAAAGCAGTATTCTAAAAAATATCTATTAACAACTTTTTGGGTTCCAAAAATACATATTACAATTTTGTGAAAATAATGGTCTTAAAACATGCCTGAATACGTAATCAAATTAACATATTCATAAGCACGTGATTAATCCTAATCCAGCACTATTGAAAGATATACAATTTAACAACCTTGTTAAAAGCAATCAGAACCAAGATATCATAATTAAGTGATATGACCATTTCGAAATTGAAATCTTAAAATTGTAGATGTTCAGTTCCACATTAATCCAATTGTATTCATCTCCTACCTTTGAAAATCCAGAATGGTCAAATAGTTAGATGTTCAATATTATTTGTTTTACAAATAAAATAGCATCTGAAACACTATTTATAAAAATAAAATAAAATAAACGATGAACACTCACATAAAATACACTTTTAATTGAAAAAATTTCACTTACCAACTACTACAACATTAACTCGTGATTCTATTCTCATACATAGATTACTTGGTAACCAAATCTCATAGATGATATCTGCAAGAAAATTCAAATTTGCAAAATCAAAACTAAATAGAACATATTCATTTTTATAAGCCACCAATATCACAATTCATGATTTAATCTTAAGTTCAATCTTTATCTTTAACAATAATATATTATAAAAAAGCAAAATTATTCATCTTTCCTATAATCTCAAAATTGTATTTGGAACATAATCATACCACTATTTTGCTAACATGTTTCGAAAAAAACTTTCCGTCCATTTTCATGACAATATCAACAGAATATTTTATATATTTTTCTCATTACCTAACTATTTTGCGAAAGTTGCATATTTGAAAAAAAATGTAAGAATCTCTCTTGCCATTCTCTTAAGTATATTAACTCAAAGCGTTAATTTAAAATTTTCGGAAAATCTTTGCTCAATAGGAAAAGGTATTTGCATAAATTGTACTTAAAGCAATAATATAGAAGATATATTAGTTTGATATAATACAAATAAAAAATATTTCAAAAGCAAGGGATGTTAGATCTATTGATTCTGCCTTGGTTTAATACTATTTACTTATATTCTGTTATCTAATTAATGCTTACTTTATTTTATCTTTTGAAGGAAACCATGAATATTCATTTCCTTAATTAAATAATGAATACGTTGTTTTCTCTAATTAATACTTACTTTAATTCCTCACTTAAAGTAAATCATTTGTCATGTAATATTACTTTAAATATGGTAACTATAAGTCACGGAATATGCAATTCCTAATAGATATATTTTTTTAATTATTAATAGAACCAAAAGAATATCAATTAATCAATTTTTTCAATGTTATACAAATAGAATCCAACAAATAGATTCCATAAAATTGCCAAGTGGCTTTTCCTCAATGTAACGACCCAACCGGTCGTCTTGAGCTCTAGCGCGTCGTTCGGCAGTTGAGGGCATGAGTAGCTTCACTTCAGGTATTATGACTTGTTCGCAGGGTCGGAATTGAATTCCGGGAGTGTTGGAGTCGAATTGTAAAGCGAATTTCCGTTTCGGAAGCTTTAAGTTGGAAAAATCGACTAAGGTCGGATCTTTGAGTAAATAACCTCAAAATCGGGATTTGAAGGTTCCAGCAGGTTCGTATGATGATTTCGTACTGGGTCGTATGTTCGAATCAGATTTTGGAGGACCCGGGAGCGTTTCGACGTCTATTGGGGAAGTTGGCATTTTGGAAGAAAATCCATAAATTTGGGTCAAAGTGCATTTCAATGTTATCGATGTCCGTTTGGGATTCCGAGTCTGGGAATAGCTCCGTATGGTGATTATGTTATTAGGAGCACGATCAGAAGTAAATTTGGAGGTCCGTAGGTCATTTTAGAGTCATTTGGCTAAAGTTAGAAATTCGAAGGTTTTTGAGGAGTTGGACCGGAGGAGGACCTTTTGATATCCGGGTCGGATTCTGATTTCGGAAATTGGAGTAGGTCCGTAATGTTGAATATGACTTGTGTGCAAAATTTGAGATCAATCGGACGTGATTTGATAGGTTTCGGCATCGAATGAAGAAGTTGGAAGTTCTAAAGTTCATTAAGCTTGAATTTGAGTGCGATTCATGATTTTTGGCATTGTTTGATGTGATTTGAGGCCTCGAACAGGTCCGTGTTATGTTATGAGATTGGTTTGTGCGATTGGACGGGGTCCTAGGTACCCCGGGTGGTTAACGGATCAAAAATTGGAGTTGAGAAAGGTTGAGGCTGCTGTCTTCTGGTGTAACCGCACCTGCGAGGTCTTGGCCGCAGGTGCGGGGCCGCAGAAGCGGCCATAGATCCGCAGAAGCGGCCATAGATCCGCAGAGGCGGAAGTGGTTGGGCTAGTTGGGACCGTAGATGCGGGACCGCACCTGCGAAAGAAGAGGCGCAGAGCGGAGCGAGGGGCCTGGTGGGAAATCGCAGAAGCGGTAGTTGGAGCCGCACCTGCGGAACCGCAGAAGCGGTCAAGTGACCGCAAGTGCGGAAAGGCTGGAGGCAGTAAGGTTCTTAAAAATCGAGGTTTTGGCTTATTTGCACTTCATTTCTTCCATGGAAGACGATTTTGGAGTAATCTTGGAGTGTCATTTTCAGCATATTCTATAGAGTAAGTGATTTCTTCTCATTCTGAGTTAAATACTTGGATTTTTGTATGGATTAGACATGGAAATTTGTGAAAATTGTGGATTTTGGGTAGAAGACATAGAAATTTATATTTTAGATTTTTGGCCACGAATTTGGGCATGAAATTGGGAATAAATTATATATGTGAGTTCGTGAGGTTATGGGTAAAGTTTATCTTCGAGAAATTTCGAAATCCGGGCACGTGGGCCCGATGGTGATTTTACCAACTTTTCGTTCGGGGTTAGGAATTGTTGTAAATTGGATTATAATGAGTAATTGAGTATATATTAATGGGTTTGCATAATTATTGGCTAGTTTTGGAGCGGTGTGCATTGATTTGAATCATCGGAAGGGCGTGGAATGCCGGTTATGGAACTTCGGAGCGAGGTAAGTCTCCTTTCTAACCTTGTAAGAGGGAAGTAACCCCATAGGTGGGCTAAAATGTTATGTGCTTCTATTTGTTGGGGCTACGTACGCACGAGGTGACGAGAGTCCGTACGTGGCTACTAGTTATGCCTATGTCCGGGTAGTTTTAGGCTTACATCATGCTTTGTTGATATTGTTATTGATTTATGTTTATTGTTTGCCTTGAGAGGGAGCACGATTGAGTTCACTTATTAAATGTTTTTAAAAGGAGTTGAATTTAAGAGTTTAAGATTTAAAGTTTTTCGTCTGAACTTCGTAATTTCGAAAGGAATTGAGAAATATTATAATAGCTTAAGAAATCTATGTGTAACCACATCGCGTGTATGTTTCGCGAGCGGGGTATTTTCTTCTACTACTCTTATGGGACTGGGTCGTTCGCCTCGACAGGATTTATGTATCACACTCTCATGGGAGCGGGTCGTTCGCCTCGACAGGTTAATAGATGCATCTATGGTTCGCGCCATTCGACCCTCTGGCAGTGCACAATTTACTTTTATGTTGGATCAGGCCGTACGCCTCGGCATTTCCTATATATTTATTATCCTCATGGAATCGTGCGTAATATTTGGCTAGAAGTCAGTGTATCTAAGGGTTTTTCCCTTAATTGAATTATCACAACCTCTTGATGAAATTCACTATATCTATGTATATGCTCCGATCACGGAGGGAACTTGCTAGTTGAGAGCCGAGTAAAGTGAAAAGAAGAGAATTGTACAGTGTAAATTATACTTGTTTGCTTCATATATTTACTATGTTTCATATTTATTCATTTCTTTATTGTACCTGATATTATTGGACCACTAGTAAGTGTTGGAGTCTACCTCTCGTCACTAACTCTTTGAGGTTAGGCGGGATTCTTACTGGGTACACGTTATTTTTGTACTCATATTACACTTGCCGTGCATTTTGTTGCACAAGCACATATATGTCTAGTGGCCCAGTCGGCGCAGCGACATGAGCGATACAGAGACTTATTTGAGTTGCACCTCTCGAGACGACCGCAGCCAACAAAGTCTCCTTCAGAGTATTGTATTGTACTTCCTCTACTGTCCAATTGTATCCCGGACATATTATTGTATTACATCTTGTTTTCTAGAAATTGCTCATGCACTTGTGACACCGGGTTCTGGGATGACTATGAGATTTATTCATTATTTGAATTTACTAAAGACATTTTGTTACTCAGTGGAAGTCCATTATTTGCTATTTAATGTAATGAAAAGAAATAATTTCAAAAATATTAAATTGAGGATTTAATTAACTATTTAGTGTTGGGTTGCCTGACAATGGTGTCCGGCACCATCACGACCTTTAATGAATTTTGGATCGTGACAATATGGTATCAGAGCACTAGGTTCCCTTAGGTCTCATGAGTCATGAGCGACTCTAGTAGAGTTTTGCGGATTGGTACGGAGACGTATGTACTTATTTCCGAGAGGCTACAGTGTTGTTAGGAGTACTTCCCTTCTCGATTCATCATCATGTGGTTTGATTTTTTGAGGCTTATGCCTTCATTTATTTCCCATTCAATCTTATGTGACGCGAAGCGCTGGTCATAAATTGGGAGGTGAATAGTTGTGATAGTACTATAGATATGGTGCAGGATGTTTCTCCATGCGTATTTGATGAGGTTATTGTCATCGCCTTGCGAAAGTCCATTCTATCGATTAAGCTCATTGTCGGTATTTTATTTCCTATGGAGGAAAGACAACCGTACTATGAATGTTCATGTTTAGGTTGATGGAGTAATGAGACTTCGTGGTTTCAAGTGTGGTGGAACTTTTATCTGCGACGTGATGTCGTCGTCCTCGATTGAATGTGTTAAGTTCGCCGGTGTTATGACCTCTTTCGATTCGCCTTTGCTGCAAGATGTTGTGGGATAATATTGGGGAAGCGGCTATTAGAGATCATGATGTGCGGTGATTCAGGATCGGACCGGTGTTTCCGATATTGACGGCTCGAGGAAGATGATCGTTGAAAAGGTTTAAAGTGGTGGCGACCTGTTGGTTCAAGTGATACAGAGATAGATATTGATCTAAGGCAACAACTGGGCAAAAAAGGATGAGGAAGGACATGCGGGGAGTGTGAGGCGGTGGTTAAACTTCTGGAAGGCCAAACGTGAGAAGCAGGATTCAGATGGCTGCTTAAAGGAGTAGGTTGGACCAAGGTGGGAGAGTGGCAGAGTAACATATGGGTTCAATGGCAAGATAAATACACACCTTAAGAGAAGTTTGGAAGGATTTGGGAATTTTGTGGACGGTGATTACGTCTACCGGCTTGATTTGAAGCATTGGCTAGTATATTGCGGGGAATTGGAAGATATTGTCGCACATTTAAGTTGAGGTCCATGAGGGGTGATCGAACTATGTACAATGGGTGCATGAGAAGGGGCCCAGGATGGGTTATTGATGTCGTAGTGACTGTGCAGTGCATCGTCGTTGCGATATGTCAGCAGGTAGGTTATCTCCGATGGGCAGGTCAACAGTCGCGTGGTTGGCGAAGCTTCTGCAAATAATTCTCTTGGCTATCCAGCAAGAGGTCGGATAGGTCAATATTGATAGAGATGCAGAGTGTTCATGAAATGTTAACGGAAGGGATTTCAAGGAATTTGGAAAATTGGTGGCGCGAGATCAGTTCGTTCCAAAGTTGTGTACCGGTAGCTCCAAGATAAGTGGGAGAGTCCCACCTCCTATGGTTGAATTGCATGGTCGTCTATTTGCGAGATTTCTGGGTATTAGCATATTGATGGGTTATTACAGCTAAGGAAAGAGAACGTAAGTAGTATTTGTGCAAAGGAATTGGTAAATGTGTGCTGTGGTCGGATTTATCGGCTCGTGTTCGGGCTTTGAGAAGATTCAGGACTTATGCTTCGTTCAGAGGTGATTTACAAGGGGAGAGATTCAACTGTGTGCTTCATTAATATGGGTGTTCATGTGCAAGCAGAGCCCCATAGTTGATTATATTCGGGACCAAGTCAGAGTGGGTGACTCTCAACAATAGTCCTAGTGAATTCAAAGAGGGTTAAAATGTGGTGCCTAAGGATTTTAAGCCCGTGATATAGTTAAGAATCGAGGTTTTGAAGCAGATTATGATAAGAGGATCGGATTATTCTATGATATTTTCGGCTTGCAGTGAAGCATTTGGGAGGAAAGAGAGAAAGTGACTTCAGATTCATAGTGGAATTTTCAGAATGGGTATAGCAATCGAGGATGCGAATGTGCGCGCCAGGAGGGTATGAGAAGGTTCGTGGATCTGGAGACAATGTGGTCTTGTGGAATGGGGTCACTCGGGATGAGTTCCGATTTAGGTTCATGATGTAAGGAATGGAGCTGTTATTATTTCTCAGGCAAGTTAAGGATAAGTTAGAAGGAGTCGGATCTTTTAGCCATGGTTGAAGTGGCATGAGGGTGGCAGTGACCAGTCCCTCCAACGTGGTTAGATTATGCATTTGATTTGTGGCGGTACGTTCGAGGCTTGACAACTGCCGTTATTGGTTCTAATTGGGAGTATTCAAGTATTGTGACCTATGGTGTGTAGGCGGATCCCGGAAGGGTTATGGTGGTTTAGACCACTACTTGAGGATTTTGCATGTTCTACAGTTACGATAATTCACTCGCGCGTTGTTGTGGTTCTCTTGAAATGAGCTAAGTAAAAAGGTTTTCTATATGATAAAGTGTTCACCCTATTAGTGGTCTAGGAATTATGATGAAATTCTTGTGCTATCGCATATTGGCATGTTAGGTGCAATGAGCGATATGAAATTGAAAGTGAGGATCAAGGTTGCGGTTCGGTGTTGGCAAGGATGTCGCGAGCTCGGATTAGCAGGAAAGAGATTTGGATGTTTAGAGTAAGCTGGTATTGTCTTCCTCATCACCTGAGATCGGTGTTGGTGTAAGAGGCCTTGCATTCTGGTTGCAGATTCTTGAATTGCCTTGCAACATTTGTATGGCCGGTGGTATAGAGGAGCAAACTTGTCCCACGAGAAGGTTGTATAAGGGTGACATGTAGTCACTTGACTGATTGAAGATTTAAACCAAGTATGAAGAATGTGGTAAGATTTCGTATTTGAGAATTTATGCCTGGAGGGCGCTCAGTTCATTTGGTTGTGGATTGTGGGAGTTTTTCCCGGCTATGATGGTTATTCTCGTGTGTTATTAGAAAAAAATGGGTTATTGTGGACCCAGGTAAGGCTATTAGCCTAGTTAGGTGCGATCAGAATCGGCTTGAGGTTTGTGAATGAATTTAAATATGAATGTGGGTTCTATATCATGCCAGATATGTTCATTTCAGCATAGCGCTCCTCATGGAGGAGTATTCGGATGATGGATGTTGTTTTGTTGTCGGCTATTTCATGTAAGGTTATACTGTGCCGTGTGAGTCGTGTAACGACTTGATAAATTTCTTATGTGTTGAGGTTCCGTGTAGCGCTGGGGTTATGTGAGCAGGATGGCTCTTGAGATTCAGATTATATATCGCACCTCAGTTGTGCTTGAGTTTTGTAGCATATGACGCTATCTGTCTCCCCAGTGTTTGTATTATGCACTTGGTGCGCTTGTGACCGATATTCAGTATTTTGTAGTAATGAGCAATTTAGCTCGGTGTGTATCTCCTTATATGAATTTTATGTGTGGATCGGGTGGCACACCTTGCTAGATTATTTCCTTGCTAGATTATTTCCATATAATCTTTTCCTTTTTTGTCCTTTGAATTTGAATTCCCAAGATTGCTTCCCTTTCACGATCTTTTAATTTACCAAAAGTACGCTTCCAGCCTAACTTTCCCTATTTATATAGTAATTGTTAAATATTCTTAGGTTTTATCCTTAAAGTTTCAAGTAATTTTTACACAATATGCTACTTGGCATAATATCAACCTTGACTATCTTTTTTTAATATAACTAGTACTAGTACCCGTGCGATGTGCGGACACAAATCATGTTAAATTGTGATGTAAGTTGTTTGAGTCATGTGCAAATAACCTTAATATATAAACCTCTCAGATAAAAAATATATAACATTAGATATTAATTAAGAAGTGGGATATGAAATTATTGTTCAAATCTCGTAGTGTATAACCTATTTTTTTAATATTTGTAGCAACTTAACCCCTTGATTTTAGTCTTGCATTATATTTCGCTCTCAATATTAAAGAATACTAAACATATCATGTTGTGATCTGTCTTGTTTTAGCACAATAAATCCTATTATTTTAACAAACTTCTTTCTATCACTTTATTTTTTTCTAAAAGTTAAATATGTCTTATTCTTCACATTATTTGTTCACAAAATCTTTTTTGTTTTATTTTTTTCTTATAGTTATTGTATTATTTATGTGATGACCCAAGGGATCATTTTATGAATTTAGACTCCTTTCTATGCTTAATAGCCATAAAAAGGTTAATTTTAAATACCTCAATTTGCGTGCGCAGTCCGGGCGTGAAACCGAAAAGCTTTTATGTGAAAATATGAGAAACAGTGATTTCTAAAATTTAAATTTGATTATAGTTGACTTTGGTCAACATTTTGAGTAAACGGCCCCGGATCTGTGTTCCTAGGATCCCGGGAGGTCCGTAGTAAAATATGGGACTCGGGCGTATGCCTGAAAATGAATTCCGAGGTCCCAAGCCTTAGAAATCAATTATTGAAAGAAATTATTTTGCTGAATTATTAATGAAATAAAGAAATGAATTAACGTTTGAGACCGTTGACATCGGGAGCGTATTTTGGTTCCGGAGATCAATACAAGTTAGTTATGATATTTAAGCCTTGTCTGCGAAATTTGGTGAGAATCGGAATTTATTTGACGTGATTCGGACGTCCGGTTGATAAATAGTGAACTTTAAGTGTTCTTGAGAAAAATAATGAGTTTTGAGGTTTAATTCATAGTTTTACATGTTATTTTCATGATTTGACCGCACGAGAAAGTTCGTATGATGCTTTTAAACTTGCGTGCATGTTTGGTTTAGACCCCCGAGGGCTCGGGTGAGTTTCAAATAGGTTTGAGTTGTGTTGCGCTCGTTCTTTCTTATGCTTCGACGTCGTTTCTTCAAGCATAAATGATATCATATTGAACAAATGAGATCCGATTTCTTTTTTGAATAAAGTATTAGATCCATACCGTAATTACAGACCTGTAGCAAAAAGAATCATCGAATTTGGACATCGTATGAGGATTTTATGGTCATTTTACTAAGGTTGCCAGATTGTTCAGGTTAATTCCGAAATTGCCACTGACGGCGTATTGAAAATATGTACTATTTGCAAATATTAAAACATACATATCTCCTTTTATATAAGTTCAAATTGAGTGATTCAAAGCCTAACTTGACTAGAATTTCACAAGGAATCCATTGGAGGCATAAAAATCAAGTTTTAGAATCGTTTGGCACGATAAACGAGGTAGAATAGCTGGCAAAAAAATATATAAAACGGGCACACTTCTTCTTCTTCAAATTTTCGAACCCCACAGCCCTAGGAATGAATTTCTTCACCAAATATAATCCCCAAGTCATAGATAATCAATTCTAAATTTTACTCTTTCAATTACTCATTGTTTTTCATCACTTTTAAATCAAAAACTAAGAATTTTCATGGTAAAAATTGAGGGTTTGGGTAGAATTAGGGAATTTTGTAAAAATTGAATATTTACCTCGAATTGAGGTCGGATTTAGAAACTAATTGTATATTTGGGTTCGCGGTTGAATGGTAAACGTAATTTGGTCCGAACCCCGAGTTTAGACCAAGCGAGCTCGGGGTCGGGTTTTCACTTTTTTTTTAGAAAACTTATGAAAAATAATAATTTTTAATAAAGTTAGTTCCTTTAGACTTAATTAATGATATTGAGTTAATTATGATTAGATTCGAGCAAGTTAGAGCAAGATTCTAAAGGAAAAGTCATAATTGAGCAATGAGTGACCTGCTAAATTGAGGTAAGTATTTGGTCTAACTTTGACTTGAGGGAATAGGAATCCCCACTTGTTTGCTATGTGAAATACATGTGTGTGGTGTATATGTGAAGTAACGAGTATCTATGCACCACCAAATTGCCTGTTAAACATGATCCCTTTGTCGTTCCCAACTTAATTGATTCATGTTCATTATTGTTTCTATGACTACTTGGCCTTGTTATTTTGTTAAATAGTGTTGTGGTTATTTTGAAAAGAGTATGGGTGGTTTTAGCTGGTTCCCTTGTGGTACAAAACGGTTGAGCGGTTTGGTATTGTTTTTACGAGATATATATACATATTTATGTTCCTGTTGGTTTCATGGTTGAGAGGATATTGATGAAGTTATGAGAAAAATACAGTTTCTTATTTATAATTGTTGAGATAAAAATATTGTGATTGACTTGGCCTAAATTGTGAAATTTATTAATAAATTGATATGAGATATCTGGTGGGAGCGGGTTGCACGCCGTAATAAGGAGTGCTAAGGGTGGACATGTGGGATCGGGTTGCACGCCGCAACAAGAGTAATAAGGGTGATATATTTAGTGAGGAGCAATAAGGGTGGACAGGTGGGAGCGGGTTACACGCCGCAACAAGGAGCAATAAGTGAGGACATTTATATTTTTACTGAATTTCAAAGAAAATAAATATTTGAAAAGCTTAAATGTTTATTTTACTATTCTTCTTATTTTTGACACTACTTTTATTTAAAGTTAAAGTTTGAAAACTTGGAATTTTTTTTGAGAATTGGTTATAGCTGACACCTGGAAAAGACGGCTGAGTTATTTCATTATCGTTGCAGTATTTAATTATTTGTTTAAATTTCCTTCTTGCTTCATATATTATTGTCACAGGTTATATTGCTAAACCTCGCCGTAGCCTCGTCACTAATTCGTCGAGGTTAGGCTCGGCACTTACTCAGTACAAGAGGTCGGTTGTACTGATACTACACTCTGCACTCTTTTGTGCAGATCCAGGTACTGGCCAACAATAGAAATTTTTAGAGCAACCATCTATTCATTCGGAGACACGAGGTATGTCTGTCGGCGTTCGCAGATCCCGAGAGTCTTCTCCTATTTTTATAAAACAGTTTTAGTATATTCAGAACAGTTACACTATTTCTTTCAGCCCAGTATTTATAGTATTCTTTAGTAGTTCGTGAATTGTGACACCAGACTCTATGGTAGTTCTAGATTTATTTAATTATTTCTTGGCTCGCTTAATTTATTGTTTATTTATTATATATTTGGAATTATTTATTGAAAGCCATTAGATCGAGTTTAATTTAAAATTATTCTATCCGGTTTAAATGATTAATTAACAGAAATAGTTGAGCGAACTCTAACATTGGCTTGCCTAGCAAGTGTGCTGTTAGGCGCCATCACAATCCCTAAGGTTGGGGGAATTATGGTCGTGACAAGTTGGTATCAGAGCACTAGGTTGCTTAGGTCTCACAATTTACGAACAAACTTGGTAGAGTCTGAAGGATCGGTACGGAGACGTCTGTACTTATCTCTAAGAGGCTATGAAGTTAGGAACAATTTCACTTCTATTCTACTCTATCGTGCGAATTTATTCTACCATTGATGATTGAACTTGTCTATTCTTTTCCTCTCACAAATCTCGACAACATGCAAAACGTCTACAACCAGTCAAGAGATGAAACCCTAATGACAACTAAGATTAGGGGAAGAGACAGAGGCAGAGCTCAGACTCGAACCTCGACACCTACTGTACAATCTCAATTGGATCTAGAAGCGGAGGTTCAAGCTTAGTCGGTACATGTTGGACTAATTCAGATTCCAGAAGGATTTATAGCTACTCCAGTATTGCATAACATGGGAATAAATTGAAGGCAACGGTGTGAACAACTAATTTTTGACCACACTCAAATATTATACCATTTTAGCGTAAATATTCCTTTTAGGCCTAATCTTGATGTTTTAAACTTTTATCTTACTCTTAGTAAATTTTATTTGAAAAATAAATAAATCCTCACATTCTTAAAGTAAAATTTTATTTCTATTTATAATTAAAAAAAATCACAAATATAAATAATTAGAATTTTAATAAGTAAGTTATATAATCTTTCTTAGTATCATATAAAGTCCATGTAAATATTTAATTTTCCTATGTTGTAAGAAATATTGGTTATTCTTCTTATCTCATAATTTAGTTATCTTTTAAAATAAAAGACAGGCAAAAAAATCAAAATGAAGTAAAATAACGTTAAAGTGATAAAGTTTGTTTCATAACTTCTTTGAAAAAATCAAATTCTTTTACTTAAAAAAAAAAGAAATTAAAAAAAAAATTAATAATCCTAATTCCCCCCACCCCTCACGTCACTATGCACACACATATCTTGGTTTCATTTAATTTTTATTTTTTTTTAAAAAGGGATAAGTCTTAAAAGATTCAAAAAATTATTATCCTAACTACTCACCATGATCTCCTCAACCCTCCCCCTTGATTTCCTCATCCTACACTCCCACTCCCACACAACATCATATTTGACCAACCACTTCATCCATCTTATTCTATAAATAGACAAGAGGCAAAAGAAAAAAAGGGAGAACGAGAAAAAGTTTGATGTGCCATCGAGGTCCGAGCTTTGGGCCCATAAAGTTTCTAGTACGCCGAGGTTCTGTTTGGAGTTCTTATCTGATTTTAGACTCCCCAGCTGTAAAAATCACAAAGTTAGATTTCTTGATTCAACTCTTAATTGCATTATTATTTTGTTTTATACACAAATGAATCTTTTCATATTCTAAGTTTTGAGCATTCTGTATCAATTGGCTTTAAACATTCCTTGAAGGATGTTAGCATGTTGGTTCATTTTAATGTGATTATTATTCATGTGACGTTATTAACTTGAAGGAATAACGTAATAATTGGAATTCAAGTGAGTAAGAACTGAAAGGCAAATAACTTTGAAATTTTAGCATCTTTTGAAGTTTAAGTCTTAAGTATCTGTCTATTTGTTCTTAAATGGTTGACTGCTTCAATTATTTTGTTGCTTGCATGTCATATACTTTATTGGGTCTTGAAGAGATAAAATTACATTATTGCAAAGTTATGGATAATGGAGGTTATTTTATCAAGAAATAGGCCATTGTGAAAATTGAAGTGGGGGCTAGATTTAAAATAAACTGGATCATTTCTTTTACATTGGTTAATACTCAAATAACTCACAAATCTATAGTATGCTTTAAGCACAACTTAATCTATCATTGTGATTGTGTACACGTTCGCGTGACATAGTTATAATTTTTTTTAATAAATCGAAGTACACGTTCACATGACTTTGGCCAATTAAGTCCCATTTCTTTTCATGACTAAAGAAACAACGTACTTTAACTACAAAAACATTAATCCAAATAATAAGAATATACAATTAAATATCTTGAATACAAAAGAGACAAAATAATTAAATATTCTGAATACGCTATTTTCTCATGTGTTCATACCCGAACCTTGGATTAATATACTTAAATAATAAAAGGATCATGTGCGCATTCCGCGTCTCGATACCTTTAGATTTAAAATAATTATGTTATAACCATGTGTACATTCCGTACCTTGGTTTAACATTTAATTTCAAAGATTTACCTTGTATGCGTTCTGCATCCTGGTGAACACAATTAATAAAAATATAATTAGATAAGCGGTAATAAATAAGCCATAATTAATAAAAATACAAGAATAGCCAAAAATTTATTTAAGCCTTACATTAGTCAATAAAGCGACCGTGCTATAACCACAGGACTCCAGGGGTGCCTTACACCTTCCCCTCGGTCAACAGAATTCCTTACTCAGTCTTCTATTTTTGTAGACCATAAATTAAGAGTCAAACCTTCCTTTTGAAAGGGGATTCAAATAAAAGGTGACTTGGAACACCAAAACTCAATTCCAAGTGGCGACTCTAAATAATAAATAATCTCTTTTCAAAATGTCACTTTAATTAGAAAAACTCTTCTAACTCAACCTCGTAATAGGGTGGGGGAAAAAGAGGTGTGACAGCTCTGACGACTCTGCTGGGGACAATTAATAAGAATTCGAGATTTGTATATTGACTCTTGTTTTGCTTTTATCATGTTTTGAATATTATTGTGTTTGGAAGCCTAATGTGCTATTTGTTGCTTATTTACCGCTTTAATATTTATTTGAACTGTGATATAAATTGTATCCTCTCTCGCACCCCTCTGAGTTTTCTTATACGTAGTTACGTTGTGTTTGCCTACTAGCATCACAAAAATTTATGTCTTGAGATAAAGCCAGTTATNTGTTTGCCTACCAGCATCACAAAATTTCTGTCTTGAGATAAAGCCAGTTAGCCTACCAGCTTCTGGTGAAGGATTTAGTCACACATGATTAGGCGGGAGAGCCGTTAGCTAGCCAGTATTGTTCTACTACTGGTGATGCTTGACGCTCCTCGGCTCGGGTTTTCCGCCCGGGTAAGCCAGGTCTAGATACCATCTCCTTTAAGATTTGAAAACTTAGAAAATAAGCCACAAGCAATGAATATCCCTAGTTGGCTACGTTTTATTTGCATCATGTGCATTGGACTTAGCGGGACTCGGCACAGGGGTCGGGTCCGTCTAGGACAGGTACCTATTTTTCGGACCAACATGTTCATATTTATGTGCTATATGTAACATTATTTGGTAGGCTTCATTCAAATGTTGACCGGCTTTAGGATAGATCGATTAAACAGATGAGAGAGAAAGAGAAAATTTCCTCCAAGTTTTCATAAAATATTTTTTTTAAAATAAATTTTTGAAGGGTTCTAGTATGTAAAAGGACAATTTTCAAAATATTTTTTTAATTTATTTTAACCGAACTACGCGGGTTTGATTCTCACCGGATGTGAGATACGTAGGCGACCTTCATCAAGTTCAACCCTATTTTTTTTTTAAATAAAAAATAAAATAAAAAAGTTGTATATGGACTTTTTTTCCTCTTGCCGTCAAACAAAAAAATAAATAATAATATAGTCACTTTGTAAGTTTTTTTTATCTTTCGACCAGTTTTGCCCATGTGTTCGGTCCTTTTATCGAAATAGCCTTAAAACCTTCTTCGAAAATGCAAAATGGTCGTTTTAACAAAAGAGACCAGTTTTTTATGTTCACTTTAACAAAGGAATAGTCATTTTGAGTCTTCCTTTCTTTCTCATAATTATTTTACTAATTTAACCAAAAAAAATTTAGTCCCGTAGTTTGGTTTTTGTTTCTATTTTTATAGAGTAAAAACCTGAGAAATCGGATTTTTTGTGTCAATAATATATTTGATTAAAATCTAACCCCGTGTCTGGATAAATAGGTACACCATGAGTGGAGAAAGAGGTAAGTCCGAAAAGAGGCCCAGGTCAGAAGGAATATCGGATTTTCTATTGTTGATCAGACACCACAATTGTTGTGGGATTGGTGGAGAGATTTTAAGGAATATGAGCGAAACCAGATAAAGAAGTATTTGGGACATTTGGTTCACATGATGACGATCAAGCCTAGGAGGGATGTGATCGAAGCTTTGATTCCGCACTGGGATCCTGAAAACAATGTATTCCATTTTACTGACTGTGAAATGACTCCGACCTTGGAGGAAATCTCCCATTTCCAGGGGTGGGGCCGCAATCTTCGCCGGCAGAGGCCCATTGTACAAAAAAATGTGAATGAGGGTAAATTTATGAAGCTCCTGAACATAAATTACGGAGAGCATGGAGGCTTAGGAGGTAAGTGGGTTAACTTGGGACTTCTGTTTCATTTGTACGACCTAGAATGCAATTTTGAAAGGCATGTGGGAAAATTAAAATCGAAGGAAGACAAGGAAACATGGAAGATACACAGGAGGTTTGCATTTATGGTTGCTTTTTTGGGGCGTGTAGTTTTTCCGGAAAGGGAAGGACGCATTAACATCCGCTTGGCGGGTGTGGTTGAGGCTCTGACCTCAAAAGGGAATGATTATACTTTGGTCCCTATGATTCTTTGTTCCATTTTTCGTGCTTTAACTAGATGTAAATTGGGCGCACGAAACTTTGATGGCTGCAACATTTTGTTACAGATATGGTTTTTGGAGCATTTTTATCGTCATCCTACTATCACTAATTTTAGTGAGCTCTGGACCAATCGCACTTATGATCACCAGAAAAATATTGACAAATATGACTTACCAGAAGGTATTGATGCCTGGAAAAAGCCGCTTCTTACTTTGTCAACCAAACGAATCACTTGGAACTACGATTGGTTTTCCTCTAAAGAGGTCATTTGTGAGTCTGCATATCATTCTTATTTGGTACTTATAGGATTGGATGGTGTTCAGCCTTATGCTCCACTTCGAGTGATGCGCCAGTTTGCACGACTACAAGAGGTGCCGCCAGTACGAGATATGAGCAAGTTCTGTTATGATTTTGGTAAAGATCAACCTCATGACGAAGAAGAAATTATGAAAATCTGGTATGCAAGTAAAGTCTTGGAGTTGAATGAGATGGTAGAAGATCGAGATCGTGGAGAGGTGATCCCTGAGTATATTACTTGGTTTCATGATCCTTCATCGTTTAGAGATAGGCCTGAGGGGTCGAACAGGAGGAGAAATGATCAAAGAACTATAGAAAAGCTGAAAGAGGAATTGGAGCACGCTCGGATGACCATAGTCAAACAACAATCCCAGCAACAATCCGGAGTCGCTCAGATCCGTTTAAGTATTGAGAAAGATTATCAATCTGCCTTAGGGATCATGGATAAAGATTTAAAGCATGCTAAGAATGAGGCAGCCCGCGTAGAAGAAGAACTGGCAAACACAATTGGTTTAATTAGAAGGGCTGAGGCGAACAAAAATAAGTTGCAAAAAGACTTGTGTATCATCGAAGAGGATGCTCACCAACAACAACTGGAGTTTGATCGGCAGAAAGAACAGTTTGAAAGAGAAAGGGCATACTGGATACGCTCAAAAGGTCAGCTTTATGCACAATTGGAAGAAATAAAAAAGAAGAAGAGGGGTTATCAACACGCAAATTTTGAGGCAGAGCGGCGTCAGGGGATGATTGAGAGAGGTGTGTTAAACCGTCGCATTGAAGAATATGAGGGACGTGAGGCTCAAATGAGGCACGCCCTCAACACTACCCAGATGTGGTTGCAAAATTGTCACATGAATATGGAGCAAGCTAGAGAGCAGGTACTTCGATTGGCAGAGAAAGCGACATATGTTCATGATGATCATCGCCATCTAAGAAATGAAGAAGTTGGTCAACAGGCACGTGCCATTGTCCCACAGTTGCCAACGGTGCAAATCATTGATGATATCAGTTTAAGCAAGAAGATCATTGAATATTGAATTTTTAGTGCAGTCTATTAGTTCTTAGTTTTTATATTTATTTGTCTCATTTTTAATTTTATATTAGGAGTCTTTTATTTTTATCAAAGTTTGTTTTATTCCAGTCATGTTTTTAGAGTAAGTTTGTATATATTTCCTTTTCTCTCATGGTATATAAAAAAATAAAAAAAATAAAAATTTTGACTGAAAAATATTTTAGTTTGTTTTATTTTTACAAAAAAAAAAATCATCAAAAATTGTTATTTCCCTCCCGAACTACGTAATGGTCTGATTCATGCGGCGTCATGATACATAGGCAATTTCCATCGGGTGCGATCATAACCATAATTAAAAAAAATTGAGTAATAATAAATAATAAAGAAAACAAAAGAGAGCGCTAAAATTCAATATGAAAATAAAACCAATAAACCAATAAGCCGAGAAGAAGCATGAAGCCTTCCAACTCATTTAGAAATGAAGATGGCATCAGGTGCATGACATACAATGTGTGATTAATATCTACAAAATGCCTAACTCTAACATGTTTGTTGTTTGTCATCTNAGTTTGTGGTTTAAACTGGCGACTCACCCCTACAACACGAGATCAAAAGGGAAAAGTAGCATGGCAAACAACAGTGAGAATGAGTCAGATAATGATGGACAATTGGTCGAACAAAGTTCAGGATTGGTTGAAGAAGTAAGAGTGTTGAAGCAACAATTGACAAAGATGTACCAAGCCTGGGCGAATGGACAGGCACCGCCTCCACTACCCATAGGGACTTCAGATAATCTTCGTAATGTGCCAGTTACAAATCAAGTGCCCATCTCCCTAACAAGTAACCCATTGAACCAACCTGGATTCGGTCCAAGCATTAACCTTCCCACTATCCCCGGTACTTCCATTCCACGTCCTCCAACTGCACCCCTCAGAAATGACCCACATACTGTACCCATTGTCCCTACTTTAACTGTTCCTCAACCAACTCTTGCTCAAAAGTCCAACAATGATCCGCAACTGAATGCTCGTGATGCTCAACATTACTCTCGAGAACTGACTTTCAAGGTTCAAGATTCATATAAGCATACTCCTCAGAACATGTTCCCAGTTGAGATCGAAAAGTCTGACAAGAATACCGAACAAGAGAAAATGACTAGAAAAATGAAGATCTTGGAACAAACCATGAGAAACATATAGGGTTTGGGAGGCCACAAGAGTGTGTCATTTAACGATCTATGCATGTTCCCCCATGTCCATTTGCCACCCGGTTTCAAGACCCCCAAGTTTGACAAGTATGACGGGTATGGTGATCCCATCGCCCATTTGAAGAGGTATTGTAACCAATTAAGGGGAGCAGGAGGCAAAGAAGAATTACTCATGGCTTATTTTGGGGAAAGTTTGACTGGAATTGCTTCAGAATGGTTCATAGATCAAGACATCTCTCACTGGCATGTGTGGAATGACATGGCTCAAGATTTTGTCCAACAGTTTCAGTATGATATTGATATAATGCCAGACTGTTCCTCTCTCGTCAACATAAAGAAGAAACCAACAGAAAGCTTCAGAGAATATGCAATCAAGTGGAGAGAGAAGACTTCTAGGGTCAAACCCCCAGTGAAAGAGGTAGAAATGATTGACTATTTTCTCCAAGCTCAGGATCCTGATTACCTCCACTACATGTTGGCCGCCATTGGTAAACCTTTCGCTGAGGCGATTAAGATTGGTGAAATAGTTGAGAATGGCATGAAATCGGGCAAAATTGTGAGTCAGGCAGCCCTTAAGGCGACCACGCAAGCAATTCAAAGCGGGTCAGGCAGTTTCGGAAACCGGAAAAAGAAAGAGGAAGGATCCATGATGGCATATGGGTTCAGAGGAGTTCAAAGAGAGGTAATTCCTTCTTATGTGCAGTTCCAACAAGGACGATCCAATTCTCCTCAACACTACTATCCACCTCAGGGTCCCGGATACTCAATTCCTTCACAACAATACACAATGTTTAATGCTCAGGCTTATGCTAGGCCTCCCAATCACCAGTAATGGTGGGCAACGATCCCACAAGGCTCCCATCAACTTCACCCGAATTTTCAGGTATCATATAATCCTCGTCCCTGACAAGGATATGTGAGAGAGGAGGAGCCAAAGAAAGAGTTCACCCCAATTGGAGAATCGTATACGAGCCTATTTCGAAAGTTGATGCAGTTGAAGCTGATTGAACCTGTCATGCCGCGTTATGTGAATCCAAATTCAAAAGGTTTTGACTCAAATGCAAGATGTGAGTATCACTCTAACACCCAGGGTCATAGTACCGAAAATTGTTGGACATTAAAGAAAGCCATTGAAAATTTGATTGAAGCAAAGGCAATTGTGGTGACAAACAATGAGGACACTCCTAATATTACAAACAATCCACTCCCAACTAATGATAATACACATTTTATTGGGATGATTTGTGATGATCGGGATAATAATCAGTTAGCCTNCAGTGATAAACACAAAAGCTATTCCCTGGAACTATAACAAGACTGTCATGACATACAAAGGAAAAGAGATAGTTGAATAAGTACATGAAATGGGGGGCTTGACCCACTCTGGAAGGTTCTACTCGCCAGAGGAATTGAGAAAAGTTAAGCAAGCTAGGGAAAGTCACTTGCCAGTGAAAGAACTAGTTGCAGAAAAAGAAGCAGAGGAATTACTTAAGAAAATAAAAATGCAGGACTACTCAATCATTGACCAACTAAGGAAAACCCCTGCTCAGATATCTTTGTTATCTCTTCTTTTGTACTCAGAAGAACATCGTCGTGTGTTGATCAAAACTTTGAATGAGGCATATGTCTCAGAAAATACAACGGTGAATCAACTAGAAAAAATGGCTGAAAGATTCTTTGAAGTGAATAAGATTTCTTTTAGCGATGATGATTTGCCTGAGGAAGGGGCTGGGCACAATAAAGCTTTGAATATTATGGTTAAGTGTGAAGGGCATTACGTAAAAGGAGTCATCATTAACGGAGGCTCAAGTGTAGATGTATGCCCTCTTTCTACTCTACAACAGCTGAACATTGACACTAACAGAATTCGAACTAGTAGTGTCAGCATCAGAGCTTTTGATGGTTCAAGAAGAGACACTATTGGGGAAATCGAACTCACCATGACAATCGGCCCAGTTGATTTTAACATTGTCTTTCAAGTGTTGGATATGAAAACTTCCTATAATTTTCTACTGGGAAGGCCGTGGATCCATATTGCTAGAGCTGTACCATCCACCCTACATCAAATGGTCAAGTTCGAGTATGACATGCAAGAAATTGTTTTTCATGGGGAGGACGACTCATCCGTCTATAAAGACCCGTCC
The DNA here is from genome assembly GCA_005239525.1 of Nicotiana knightiana. Taxonomy (NCBI): domain Eukaryota; kingdom Viridiplantae; phylum Streptophyta; class Magnoliopsida; order Solanales; family Solanaceae; genus Nicotiana; species Nicotiana knightiana. The sequence continues at coordinate 34,715 of ML404568.1, read as the reverse complement.
ATTCCATGTATCGAGGCCAAGGAAGGAAGTGAATCCCTCATATATCAAGCATTTGAGGTGATTGAAGTGGACCAAGTGGAAGAAGGAAAACCAATTCAGCATCCCCATCTGTCAGCCACATCTATGATGGTAGCTTCGTTGATGTTAAGGAACGGTTATGAACCAGGAAAAGGATTAGGTCCTTCTCGGCAGGGAGTTGTGAACCCTATTGCTCCATTTTTTAAGAAAGACACCTTTGGTTTGGGTTTTAAACCAACGTCGGCTGACATAGACAGAGCCAAGGCCCGCAAAAATAATGGTTAGAATTTGTCCAAACCAATCCCTCACATTGCCTACTCTTTTGCCAAGCCGCATTTTGAAGAAGTCCAAAATCCTTCTACTCAGGATGACATTGATGAAGTTTGCCAGGGTCTTAAGGAGATGTTCTATGAGATCAATATGGTTCAAGTTGGTGAAGGCCCTAGCCGTGCAAGTGTTCAGCTGATTGGTCCAGATACCTCGCTCAACAACTGGGAAGCAACTCCTCTTCCCATCAGGAAGGAGTCGTGGTAGTCTGTTTTGCTGCTTTTTCTGTATTTGGATTATTTTAAGGATTGTAATCCAGATATTTTAGTTTAATTGCTTTGCTTTGATGTTAATCTTCTATCCTTTCAAATTCAATGAAATGAAGTTCCAGTTTCGTAGTAAAAGTCTGTCTTTTCATTTCCCCCTAATTTTTGCTTAATTTCTTATCATTTTCAGTTCTGTTAATGCTGGCTTTAAAAACATGACATGCACGCGGAATTCATGCCTAGGTCTTAAAAAGCTGTCTAATCTCGAAATAATGAATCAAGAAGTTGAGTATGATGAAGATGAGGCTTTAAAGGAAATAAAAAGGGAATTGGATCAATTTGAGAATAAGCCTAAGCCTAACTTAAATGAAACTGAGGCAATTAACCTGGGAAGTCCTGAAGAAACCAGAGAAACAACAATAAGCCTTCACACTGAACAAAGGACGAGAGATGCCATAATGCAAGTTTTGTTCGAGTATAGAGATGTATTTGATTGGTCGTATGATGACATGCCGGGTTTGTGTGCCGATTTAGTGGTTTATAAGCTTCCAACATATCTTAATTTCCACCAATCCAGCAAAAATAAAGGAAGTTTAAGACAAACATGAGTGATAAGATTAAATAAGAAATCACGAAGCAACTAAATGCAAATGTGATCAGGGTCGTCAGATATACCACATGGTTAGAAAATGTTGTGCCAGTGCCAAAGAAGGATGGGAAAATCAGAGTTTGTGTTGACTATAGGGATTTAAACAAAGCAAGCCCAAAAGACAACTTTTCCTAGCTGACATTCATATCTTTGTTGACAATTGCGCTAAGCATGAGATCCAATCTTTTGTGGATTGTTATTCCGGATATCACCAAATTCTGATGGATGAAGAAGATGCAGAAAAGACCGCCTTCACCACTCCATGGGGAACATATTGTTATAGAGTCATGCCATTTGGTTTGATGAATGCAGGGGAAACTTACATGAGAGTCATGACTACCATATTCTATGACATGATGCACAAAGAGATTGAATTGTACGTTGATGATGTGATCATTAAGTCCAGAACACAAGATGACCACGTGCAAGACTTGAAAAATTTCTTTGAAAGGCTACGGAGGTACAATCCCAAACTCAATCCGGAAAAATGTTCATTTGGAGTTCCTTCTGGGAAGCTTTTGGGTTTTATAGTTAGTCGAAGAGGCATTGAGTTAGATCCCTCAAAGATAAAGACCATTCGAGAGCTTCCTGCCCCAAAGAACAAAAAAGAAGTCATGAGTTTACTCGGGAGGTTGAACTACATAAGAAGGTTCATCGCGCAGCTTACAACCACATGTGAGCCTATTTTTAAGTTGTTGAAAAAGAACGCTGCTATCAAGTGGACTGATAAGTGCCAAGAAGCTTTTGATAAGATCAAAGAATATTTGTCAAATCCCCCTATTTTGGTCCCTCCGGAACCTGGTAGGACTCTATTTTTATATCTGTCAGTAATGGATAGTTCTTTTGGTTGTGTTCTGGGTCAACATGATGACACGGGCAAAAAGGAACAAGCAATCTATTATTTGAGCAAAAAGGTCACCCCTTATGAGGCCAAATACACTCTTTTGGAAAGGACATGTTGCGCCTTAACTTGGGTTGCCCAGAATCTTAGGCATTATATTTTGCCCTATACAACTTACCTCATATCCCGAATGGATCCCCTGATGTACATATTTCAGAAGCCGATGCCAACAAGCATATTGGCAAAGTGGCAAATCTTGCCCGCAGAGTTTGATATTGTTTATGTCACTCGTACGGCTATGAAGGCACAAGCGTTGGATGATCATTTGGCAGAAAACCCGGTTGATGATGAGTATGAATCATTGAACACATACTTCCCAGATGAAGAGGTTAATTTAGTTGAAGAAGCAGTCCCAGACGACACTCAAGTTTGGAAACTATACTTTGATGGGGCGGTCAACATCAAAGGCGTAGGGATTGGGGCAATTCTTGTATCACCTACGGGGCAACATTACCCTGCCACGGCGCGACTTCGTTTCTTCTGTACAAACAACACGGCAGAATATGAAGCTTGCATCATGGGTCTGAACATGGCAATAAATCTAAATGTGCATGAACTGTTGGTGATGGGAGATTCAGATTTGCTTATTCGGCAGGCTCAAGGTGATTGGGAAACTCGAGATATCAAGCTCATTCCATATAGACAATGTGTGGAAGATCTTAGCAAAAGGTTCAAGTCTATCGAGTTCAGGTACATTCCCAGGTTTCACAATGAATTGGCTGATGCCTTAGCCACCCTGGCCTCAATGCTTCCATATCCGGGTAATACTCACATTGACCCATTGGAAATTCAAATTCGGGATCAACATGGTTATTGCAATACAATTGAAGTAGAACTAGATGGTGAACCATGGTACCGTGATATTGAATAATATCTGAAAATAAGAGAATATCCGGAACACGCTAATAGGGATCAAAAGAGAACTATTAGGCGACTCTCTAATGGTTTCTTTTTGAGTGGGGAAATCCTATACAAAAGAACTCCGGATTTGAATTTGTTGAGATGTGTGGATGCCAAAGAAGCTGAAATCATTATGAATGAGGTGCATTCGGGAGTTTGTGGTCCGCACATGAATGGGTATGTTCTAGCAAAGAAAATCCTTCGAGCAGGATATTATTGGCTTACTATGGAGCGAGATTGTTTTCGTTTTGTCCGCAAGTGCCACCAGTGTCAGATTCACAGTGATTTGTTTCACTCGCCTCCTTCAGAATTATATCCTATGTCGGCTCCTTGGCCTTTTGTTGCTTGGGGAATGGACGTCATCGGCCCAATCGAGCCAAAAGCTTCAAATGGGCACATATTCATCTTGGTTGCAATTGATTACTTCACCAAATGGGTGGAAGCTATTACATTGAAAGCGGTTACCAAGAAAGCAGTAGTAAACTTTGTTCACTCCAACATCATCTGTCGTTTCGGTATTCCAAAAACCATTATTACAGATAATGCTGCTAATTTGAATAGTCATCTGATGAAGGAGGTATGCGAACAATTTAAAATGGAGCATCGCAATTCTACTCCTTACCGGCCCAAAGCTAATAGAGTTGTTGAAGCTGCGAACAAGAACGTCAATAAGATTCTTAGGAAGACGGTCCAAGGGTCTAGACAATGGCACGAGAAATTGTTGTTTTATCTTTTGGGATACCGGACAACTGTCTGTACATTAGTTGGCGCAACGCCTTACTTGTTGGTTTATGGCATTGAAGCGGTCATACCTGCAGAAGTTGAGATTCCCTCTCTCCGAATCATTGTTGAATTAGGAATTGAGGACACTGAATGGGTCAAGTCCCGACTGGAACAGTTGAGTTTAATTGATGAAAAGCGTTTGGAGGTAGTTTGTTTTGGTCAGTTATACCAACTAAGAATGGAACGCGCTTACAATAAGAAAGTGCGCCCAAGACAGTTTGAGGTAGGACAACATGTTTTGAAACGTATCTTTCCGCACCAGAAAGAAGCAAAAGGCAAGTTCGCCCCGAATTGGCAAGGTCCTTACCTCGTCAAGAAAGTATTGTCAAAAGAAGCTCTGCACTTGAAAGATATAGAAGGAAAGGTGACTGATATATCCGTCAACGCGGATACGATCAAGAGATACTATGTCTGACATGACTCTGTTAGGCATTGTTATACTTAGCATTCTCAGGTTGGGATGACGAAAGGCTATCATTCTCGCTACCCAAACACTGATCAATCCTATTTAGCCCTTTGAAGCCTTGTTTGTATTATTTCTTTGTTTTCCCCTCCTTTGGAACCGATTAAAAAAATTAAAAAGATTAAAAAAAAAGAAGAAAAGAAAGAATCATCAAAACAAGTTCATGTTAATTGAACTACGTCCGACCTGATTCCGAAAGGATATGTAGGCAGCCTCACTCTGGGGTTCGGTCACACTAAAATAAAAATCCACATTTCCCAGTATTCAAATAAACTGGGGCATGATTTTATTTTATTTTTCGACGGCTTTTTCCGTCAAAATGGTTCCAAAAGTTGTAATTCGATTCAATAGTTCTTTTTACCTTTCCCTTTTAAGACCTTCTGATCAACTTTCGAGAATGCTAAATTGGTATATTACGGTGATACCTCGGCCATTGTAAAGAGAGAGAAATAAAATGAGAGTCTTATTGGTGAAAACCCTCACGGGCACTATAAGACAATATTGAGTTGAGAGAAAGACAAATGAGAGAGTCTTATTGGTGAAAACCCTCACGGGCACTATAAGGCGCTAGCGAGTTGAGAGAAAGGAAAATGAGAGAGGTCAATTGGTGAAAACCCACAAAGGGCATCGTTGATCGATTAAGGTCTTCATATACCATGGCCCAAGCATGGTTAAGATAAATAACTCGGTTTCTAGGTGAAGTTTACAATAAATTTTGAGAATTAGACGGTTCAGACGGACCGGGCATCAAGTCCAAAGTGCATGTCATGTTCATTGAAGTCAGCATATTCCTCCAGATAAGTCCTTTCTATTTTTATTCTTTGAAAGGTACACTTCTTGATTAAGTTGTAATACCTATTAGTTCACTTTCTTGTTTTCTTTCGTACTATTCTTTTGAGTCCTCTTCCGTCTAATTTTTTCAAAGCAAAGCAAAGAAAAGGCCACAAAATTGGTTACAGTTTCCCTGTTATATGAAGCAAAACTTTCTGGGCATGGACATGCATGGGCAAAGGCATAAAGCCATTTTTGATTTTTCCTGACGAGCAAAAAACTTGACGGACTGAACAATGTGTCAAGGGTCGACAAAAGTTACTCGGGTAAAATTTGTTCTGGGAGCAAGGTTGTTTGCACCATAAACACAAATGGTGATATGCACAAAATACTCAGGTTTTGATGTTGAGAAAGAAGATCTCCAGAAAGTAATGACAGAATCTCCTGGCAATTTGTACGACCATCGATGAAGTCATTGTTTCTAACAAGTGTAATGGACGCAAGGTCAAGTCACTAAAGAAATCAAGGCCACAAACTGACCACCATTTTAAAACTAACAATTTTTTCTTTGTTCAGAACAGGAACAGAACAATTTTAGGAAACAATTCGTGAAAAGACGAACACCACCAAGTGAAGTTCTCAAATCCTTAATTTTCTTCTAATATACAAGTAATCATGTTATTCTTAGTTTTATTATAGGGAATCAATAACCTATCTTCAACACAGGGTACCACATCCCCTGGTCACATTAATTTTTTCCTACATAAGGAATGCCATTCCCTAGTAGAATCTCAGTGAGCCATGAGCCTCACCTTATCGTCAACACAGGGTACTACATCCCTGGTTGCATTTCTTATTGCTAACATAGGGTACTACATCCCCTAGTTGCATTTCTGTTTGCCTACGTAGGGTACGACACTCCCTAGTAGCATCTCAGTGAGCCAAGAGCCTCATATTATTTCCAACACAGGGTACTACATCCCCTGGTTGCATTTTTCTTCCCACATAGGGTACGACATTCCCTAGTAGCATCTCAGAGATCCACGAGCCTCATCTCATTGCCAATATAGGGTACTACATCCCCTGGTTGCATTTTTCTTCCCACATAGGGTACGACATTCCCTAGTAGCATCTCAGAGATCCACGAGCCTCATCTCATTGCCAATATAGGGTACTACATCCCCTGGTTGCATTTTTCTTCCCACATAGGGTACGACATTCCCTAGTAGCATCTCAAAGTGCCATGTGCCTCATCTTATCGTCAACACATGGTACTACATCCCCTGGTTTCTTGCATTCTTGTTAACACTGGGTACCACATCCCCTATTATTTATATAAGAAAAGTGTTTTTTTTCAATTCTTTATTTTTGCAATAGAAAATATAGTTTAATGTGTTTTCAATAACTCACAAAAATTCCTAGTGCAAACTGGGGCAGAAACTTTTTGTTCGTTTTGTTTGTTTGTGATGGCTTGTAGGTTTTTCTGCAAAGCACCGATTGTATGTTTAAAAATAAGATTCCATCTCTCGATAGAGAAAGCGGCACATTTGATCTCAACACCAGCCGCAAGCAGCTTTGACAGGATGCATGCAGAGGATTTCAAGATCCATCTTCCTATCACCGGATCAAGAAGCAAGCCTGTGAGAATATTCCATAGTCTTTTATATCGGATAACATCAAGTTTCAGTCTAAAGTCAATAGGAGAAGCAAGTCAAAAATCAAGACAAGACTCTAGAAGTCATTTGGATAAGAATTTTGTAACTCTTAGATTTCAGGAGTATGTAATTTTCTTTTCATTTTGATGTAATAATAGGAACCGCGGATCGGAACCTCGACGGAACTTCACTCGATACTCCCTCTAAGAATACTCCATCACTCTTTTTGAACTACACGTGACCTGATTCCCTTATAACTCGGGATATGTATGCATCCTAAAACCAAGGCTCGGTCACACCTTTTTCTTTTATCTTTTCTTCCATGTTAAATAATAGTGAGGTAAAATATCAGTCACCTTGTTCATTTTCTTTGCCTGAAAACTCTTCATGTTTCCAAGCAAAGAGGGGCATGCTGTGAACAACTAATTTTTGACCACACTCAAATGTTATATCATTTTAGTGTAAATATTCCTTTTAGGCCTAATCTTGATGTTTTAAACTTTTATCATACTCTTAGTAGATTTTATTTGAAAAATAAATAAATCCTCACATTCTTAAAGTACAATTTTATTTCTATTTATAATTTAAAAAAAATCACAAATATAAATAATTAGAATTTTAATAAGTTATAGAATCTTTCTTAGTATCATATAAAGTACATGTAAATTTTTAATTTTCCTATGTTGTAAGAAATATTGGTTATTCTTCTTATCTCATAATTTAGTTATCTTTTAAAATAAAAGATAGACAAAAAAATCAAAATGAAGTAAAATAACGTTAAAGTGATAAAGTTTGTTTCATAACTTCTTTGACAAAATCAGATTTTTTTACTTAAAAATAAAAGAAATTAAAAATAATAATAATAATAATAATAATAATAATAATAATAATCCTAATTTCCCCCACCCCTCATGTCATTATGCACACACACACCTTAGTTTCATTTAATTTTTTCTAAAAAGAGATAAATCTTAAAAGATTCAAAAAGTTATTATCCTAACTACTCACCATGATCTCCTCAACCCTCCCCCTTGATTTCCTCATCCTACACTCCCACTCCCACACAACATCATATTTGACCAACCACTTTATCCATCTTATTCTATAAATAGACAAGAGGCAAAAGAAAAAAGGGAGAATGAGAAAAAGTTTGTTGTGCCATCGAGGTCCGAGCTTTGGCCCCATAAAGTTTCTAGTACGTCGAGGTTCTGTTTGGAGTTCTTATCTGCTTTTGGACTCCCCAGTTGTAAAACTCACAAAGTTAGATTTCTTGATTCAACTCTTAATTGCATCATTATTTTATTTTATACACCACAAATGAATCTTTTCATGTTCTAAGTTTTGAGCATTCTGTATTAATTGGCTTTAAACATTCCTTGAAGGATGTTAGCATGTTGGTTCATTTTAATGTGAATATCATGTGACGTTATTAGCTTGAAGGAATAACGTACTAATTGGAATTCAATTGAGTAAGAACTGAAAGGCAAATAACTTTGAAATTTTGGCATCTTTTGAAGTTTAAGTCAGAAGTATCTGTCTATTTGTTCTTAAATGGTTGACTGCTTCAATTATTTTGTTGCTTGCATATCATATATTTTATTGGGTTTTGAAGAGATAAGATTATATTATTGCAAAGTTATGGATAATGGAGGTTATTTTATCAAGAAATAGGCCACTGTGCAAATTGAAGTGGGGGCTAGATTTAAAATAAACGGGATAATTTCTTTTACATTGCTTAATACTCAAATAACTCACAAATCTATAGTATGCTTTAAGCACAACTTAATCTATCATTGTGATTGTGTACACGTTCGTGTGCCATAATTACAAATTTTTTTAATAAATCGAAGTACACGTTCACATGAATTTGGCCAATTAAGTCCCATTTCTTTTCATGACTAAAGAAACAACGTACTTTAACTACAAAAATATTAAGCCAAATAATAAGAATATACAATTAAATATCTTGAATATAAAAGAGACAAAATAATTAAATATTCTGAATACGCTATTTTCCCATGTGTTCATACCCGAACCTTGGATTGATATACTTAAATAATAAAAGGATCATGTGTGCATTCCGCGTCTCGATACCTTTAGATTTAAAATAATTATGTTATAACCATGTGTACATTCTGTACCTTGGTTTAACATTTAATTTCAAAGATTTACCTTGTATGTGTACTGCATCCTGGTGAACACAATTAATAAAAATATAATTAGATAAGCGGTAATAAATAAGCCATACTTAATAAAAATACAAGAATAACCGAAAATTTATTTAAGCCTTACATTAGTCAATAAAGCAACCGTGCTATAACCACGGGACTCGAGGGGTCCTTACACCTTCCCCTCGGTCAACAGAATTCCTTACTCAGTCTTCTGTTTTCGTAGACCATAAATTAAGAGTCAAACCTTCCTTTTGAAAGGGGATTCAAATAAAAGGTGACTTGGAACACCAAAACTCAATTCCAAGTGGCGACTCTAAATAATAAATAATCTCTTTTCAAAATGTCACTTTAATTGGAAAAACTCTTCTAACTCAATCTCGTAATAGGGTGGGGGAAAAGAGGCGTGACAGACGGGGTTGATATATATGAGCTGTGAAGTTTAACATTGTGTATTATCAAACGTTGTGACCTAGGACTTCGTGCCAAGTAGGGGAATCCACCGTCAAGGAACAGATTGCGGGGTCATGTGTTATATCGGTTTTGGCTTGGAATATATATGGCTTGAGATTTTTCAAGAGATAAAGTTGGGACTTGCGGTATGTCTGCCTCCTTAATAACCCTATACCTCAGTACCAAAGGAGTTATCCAAAGAACTTTAAATCTAAAGAAGGTCTACTCAGCGCGGAAGTCACGGTTGCGGATTTTGGGGTGCTCCAGAGGGAGTACAATGATTAACAAGTGTCACGACCCAAAATCCATAAGGTCGTGATGGCAGCGACATCATTGTCAGTCAAGCCAATCATTAATTAATCGAAATAATTTTCGGTTTAAACATTTATGAAAGATATTTCCTTGCACTTTATTACATATTAACTAAATAAAAATTTGTTAAGTAGAAATAATAGTTTAAATATTACACTTTAGCAAATATATCCCAAAACATCCCAGAACCCGGTGTCACAAGTACATGAGTAATTTTTAAGAACTTATACAATCATCACAAAGCCTGTCTGAAATACAAATTGGACAAGGGAATTTAAATGAAAGTAAATACAGTACGAGGGAGACTCTGTCAGCTGCGGATCGCCTCTGGATGATGCAGCTCGCCTAAGTCTCCGAATCCTCCACATTGCTATGAAAGTACCTGTGCAATAAAATGCACAACAAGTGTAGCATCAGTACAAAAACAACGTGTACTCAGTAAGTCACCCGCCTAACCTCAGAGAGGTAGTGACGAGAGGTCAAATTAGACACTTGCTAAAAGTCAATTTAGAATATTTGAGTGTGACACTAAGCATGAATATCCTAGGCAATTTATTAAAATCAGGAATAATTATTATCAACGCTTTCCATATTTAACACTTTATATCTTCTTCATATTAATAACAATTAATCAACATGGGTGATTTAATCAAATAACAATTAATCAACGGGAAGGAACAACTTCTTTCAAAATCTTTTTAATAACTTTAAATCTCTGTCATTTCAAATGACAACTTAAAGTCCCATGCCAGTAATCAGGCAAAAATTATAGCAACTACGCAGTAAATATCATGCGCAAGCAATGCCGAGGGTCGAACGACGCGGACCAACAATAATAAATTGTGCACTGTCGAGGGTCGAACGACTCAAACCATAGATGCATCTATCTGCCCCGCTCGCGAATCGATCATGCGACGCGGTTATACATATAAATAATAAGGCTAGCCTTCTCGCGAATCATACCTGCGACTCAGGTGCTCATATGTACACATATCCACATAATAAATCCTTATTTTTATCAAGAAAGCAGTTTTTCTCAGGAAAGTGTCAAAATTCCTTTTAAGGAACATGAAATATAACTCTTAAATCTTTGTTTTGAAACTCATTTGTCAAGTTTAATGATATTCCATAATATAACCCTACCAGGTATACAATTATCCACAGAGGAATCTATTCTCTTTTTAGATGATTAAGAAAATAAACTCTAGTCTTCTTCAGATATTCAATTACGATTTCAATTATATTAGTAGTTTAATATTACAGGCAGGACTATAGGTACAACACGTAAGGCATGCTAGTGGGTCCTAGACTACCCGGACATATCATAATAGTAGATATGCACGGATTCCCGTCACCTCGTACATACGTTTACCCTGAAGATAATAGCATATACTTAATTAATTCACCTAGGGGGGACAATTCCCTCTTACAAAGTTAGAAAGGAGACTTACCTCGCTCTGAAATTTCATAACCGGCCTCCAAGCCCTTCTGGTGGCTCAAGTCGTTTCACAACGCTCCGAAACTATCCAAACAACGACAAACCAATAAAATATATTCTAATACTTGCAACAATTCCAAATTATATAATTTCCCAACTCCGCTCAGTGAAATGACCAAAATGCCCTCGGACCCACGTGCCCGAAATCCGAAATTTCTCAATGATATATTCTACCCATAGACTTACTAACTCCATAATACGATTTACTCTAAATTCCATACTCAAATTCGTGGCTAAAAATCCAAATTACCATTTTCTAGGTTTCTTCAATATTTTCTAAATTTTCCAAAAATTTTCATGTTTAATCCATGCATATAATCTTGTATCTAACTCAAAAATGGAAGGAATTTACTTACCTTGTATTGCATGATGAAAATCCCCCTTTGAAGCCTCCCAAAATCGCCATACGAAGCTATTCCCAACTCCAGATTCACTTCTGAC